>JANZLX010000009.1:21111216-21122731 GCA_025531955.1 Erythroxylum orinocense
CATGCAATCAATCAAGCGAATATCTTCTTAGAATTTTCCAACTCTAACGTAGAGAGGTTAATCCTAATTGCTACTTATGATTATCGTAACTAAACATCATATTTTGTTAACCTAGCTGTTGAATCAATTTATCTCTAGTAGTGCTCCTAGAAACCAACAAATCCAATTAGAAATAATAGATCTAAAGATATTCAATGTTCATCAATAATCATAAAAAGTATCCAGAAAATCTCACCATAATAACGTGTAATATGGATCCCTCAACCAAGATAAGAAAATTAGCTGCTCATAATTGAATTGAAATCAAAAGAAGTAATAAAAGGAACAGTCTCCATAATTAATCTTTAATGAAAAATAAGAAAAACAATAATTGAAATATGCAGAAAACGTAATGGAACAAAACCAGAAGGTGCAGCCCCCAAAACCTACCCTAAACCTACGATAATACCTAAGCTTCCTAATGCCTCCCTCCTCTTTTACCCTAATACATAAATATATGCGGCAACCACAATCTATCTCCTATTTGATGTCAATCTCTCCCTTATCTTGTCTTCCTTTTGTCTAGATCAAGTAGTCTTCTAATTTTGGTAGAAGACTTCTTGAAAAGAAGTCCAAAAGATCTTGGGCGATTATGTTTCAATTGGGAACAACTTCTGGAAAATCTGTAGATTTAGGATTCTGACCTTAGGCGTGCCCACGCCTAATCTTTGAATTTTGTCTAGATTGGGGATTTCAGATTTTTTTTCCTCCTTTTGCATCTTTTTTTATCCTTTTTCTTCCTTATAGTGTTGAAAACCATCTGTAAACAATTATAGAACAATTCCATTAAATTCGGATAATAATTTGAACACCTTTACAATAATTACGCCCAAAATATATGCAATTTAAATGATTTATTAGTTCGAACTAAAAAATGCAGTTGTTGAGGGAGGAATTCCATTTAATAGGACATATGATATGCATGCTTTTGAATACCCTACCTTGGATCCTCGCTTCAACCAGGCTTTCAACATTGCAATGTTCAATTCTACTACTTTAATTTAGTCGTCAAAAGTATCCTCGAATCTTACAAATAATTTGAGCACTTAAAGCATTTGGTTGATGTTGGCGGTGGCCTTGGACATACAATCCATGCACTAACTTCCATGTATCCTCACATCAAGGGTATTAACTTTGATTTGCCTCATGTTATATAGCAGATGCTTCAACCTCCCCTGGTATGATTATTTCTTTTTTAAGAACTAATGTTGATGTCCAATTTCTTAATTTTCGTCTTAGTAACCAAATCATCAAATTACAACTGTAGGAAATTAAACTAATTCTACACAACTAGAATGCCAGTGAAATAATCACACAATACAAAATTTGATGACGGAATTCAACCAAATTGTGCCTACGTCTCTGGAGCTACTGCACACCTATTTATTAAGAAAAAACAAACACTTATAAATGTTTACACTCAATACTCAAAACTCTAGTGTTTACACACACTCTCAAACCCTTACCCCAATACACCTTAAAAATTACGCACAAAAAACTTACTAATCTTAGTATTTCTCTTACTCACCAAATGAGGAGAACTAAGAGTTTTACACTATAATATTTTGTTTTTGGATTTGGATTTGGATGATTTAAATGGAAGGGGGAAGGGGTTTATTTATAGTTGTTGAGCCAGCCTCCCCTCCCTCACTTACTTTCCATATAGGACAAAGTCCCTTACAAAACTAACAATCTCTCACTTGAAGACTGATTTCAATTTGTCTTCACAGTTGGTTGATGCAGTAGCTCCTCTAGATTTTGTCATTTTTGCAGATCAACTAAAGTTGCGCACAACTTAAGTTTCTCAATTGTCACCACCTTGGTTAGCATGTATGCAGGGTTCTTGCTTCCAAGGATCTTCTCAAGTGTTAACATTTCATCTTCTAACAAAGACCTGATGAAATGATAACGAATACCGATATGCTTGGTTTTGGAGTGGAATGCCAGATTCTTGGCTAAATGAATTCCACTCTAACTATCATTATATAGCACATATGTTGTAAAACCAAATCATTTGAGGTGTGAAAGCTTCACATCTTTTCCACTCCAAATCTCCTCTGGTATCTTGTACTCTAGTGGAACTGATGGACCTCGGTTGATGAGATAAGCTGTTGTGTTGACTGATTTTGTCCAGAACTGCTTTGGTAAAACTAATTGCATCTGCATACTTCTAGCTCTTTCAATTAAGGTTTGATTCATACGCTCCGCTATAGCATTATGTTATGGCGCTCCTAGCACGATTCTCTCCATTCTGATTTCATGCTAGTAATAGAACTTTTTGAATCTAGTGCCCTCATATTCTCCACCATTGTCAGTTCTGAGATTCTTTATCTTGAGACCTCCTTCATTTTCAACCATAACCTTGCATATCTTAAAAGCATCAAATACTTCTAACTTGTGTCTCAGAAAGTAAACCCATATCTTACGGGAGTGATCATCGATGAATGTCACGAAGTAGTGCTTTCCACCAATATATGGGGTAGTAGTTGGCCCCCAAACATCAGAATGCACGAGCTTAAGTTTCTCCTTCTTTGGCGTTCTATCACCTGTTTGAAAGCTAACTCTCTTCTGCTTTCCAAGAATGCAGTCTTCACATGTATCAAGTTCTATTGACTGTAGACCTGATAGTTTTCCATAGGAATGCATTAACTTCATTCCTTTTTCACTCATATGGCCAAGTCTCTGGTGCCACATGTTGGAATCTCCATTTCCTTGTGCAACGGAAATTGAACAACATGCTCTAGCTATTAGGTACAGAGTACCATTCGTCTTTCCATGTGCTGCCATCATTGCTCCCTTTGACACCTTCCATTCATCACTATGGAAGGTTGTGATATAGCCTTCACTTGCCAATTGCCCCACTGAGATTAAGTTCTTTCTCATATTAGGGATATGTCTTACATCTTTTAGTTCCCAGATTGCTCCATTCAGCTTGAGCTTTACTACACCTTGACCGACAATCTTGCAGGGTTGATCATTACAAAGATAAACATTGCCGAGATTTCTAGGCACATACTTCTTGAGAAGACATTTCTCCAAAGTTGTATGGAACGATGCTCCGAAGTTCAGTATCCGTGCCTCTTGCTTGTTTTCTAAGGCACATATCAAGGCATCATCTCCACCTGAAGCTATATTTGCCTCCTGGTTGTTCGACTCCTGCTTCTTTGAACTAATCTTGCATTGATTTTTGTAGTGCCCAATGTTTTCACAATTCCAACACTCGATATTTTTTGAATTTTGGGAAGTAGAGGGATTCCGTGACTTAGACCTCCTATCCTTTGGTCTATAACAATATCTAGATTTCTCACGTCCTCTGCTTATTCCTTTTGATTATGCGGCAAGGGCGGAGGAGGATGAGGATTCACCTATTTCTTTTCTTCGAGTTTCTTCATTAATAATAAGGCCACTAACATCCTTGAATTTCAACTTGTTGGTCCCATTGAGTTACTCACTGATGGGACTGAAGCGCTCCAACTCTCTGGGAGGGATGACAAAAGTATTAAGGCCTGTATTTCATCATCAAGATCAATATTTACTGTACTCAACTAGTTCAAGACTTTGTTGAGTTCATTGATATGATGATCTACAGAGATGCCTTCCGCCATCTTTAAGTTGAACAAACTCCGCATCAAATGTACTTTGTTTATTGCCGACGGTTTTTCATAATCTCCGTCAGTTCCTCCATAAGGCCTTTTATGGTTTTTGCCTTTAACACGTTAAAGGCTATATTTCGGGATAAGGTCATTCGAATTGCTCCAAGGGCCTGCCTGTCAAGAATAACCCATTTTTCATCTGACATGTTTTTTGGCTTCTTTCCAAAAAGCGATAGAAACTAGTTCTTTTGATACAAATAATCCTCTATATGAATCTTTCAGTATTCGAAATTTGTGCCATCGAACTTATCGATTTTGTTGAGCATATCATCTGGTGCCATCACTTCCATTGGTTTTTAGTTTCCTCTGACTATTATGGTTCGCAGTTATCAAAGCTGATTCCCAGGAAAGGTTGGGTAGGGAGATACAATAGGTCACACTTAAGTTTCAATTTTCCTTAGACAAAACTTTAGCTAAAGCTCTCAGGAAAATTTTGGAGGGGTCACAATTCCTCCCACTTACTACCCAATCTACTTAGACAAAACCTCCTTAATAACACCACTCAATAGCCAACAAAAAACACCTTAGGGAAGTTTTCTGATGCAGAGGGTCTACTCCTGTGACAACTGCAGAGCAGACTAACTCCAAGCTTCAACACACTCAAGGAAAGTTTTCTAATGTAGAAGATTCACTACTGTGACGACTACAGAGTATACTCACTTCTGTAAGGCTCTGATACCAATTGTAGGAATATTAGACTATTTCCACACAACTAGAATGCCAGTGAAACAATCAAACAACACAAAATTTAATAACAGAGTTCGGCCAAATTGTGTCTATATCTTCGGAGCTACTGCACATCTTTTCATTGGGAAGAAAAACAAACACTTACAAGTATTTACACTCAACACTCAAAACTCTAGTGTTTACATACTCTCTCAAACCCTTATCCCAATACACTCCAAAAATTACTCACAAAAAACCTTACTACACTTAGTGTTTCTCTTAGTCACCAAATGAAGAGAACTAAGAGTTTTACGTTCTAATATATTGTTTTTGTTTTTAGATTTGGATGATTTAAATGGAAGGGGGAAGGAATTTATTGATAGTTGTTGAGCTAGCCCCCTCCCTCACTTACTTTCCATATGGGACAAAATTCCTTACACAACTAACAATAACTTATGACTGACGATTCCATAGAATGAGACATCTATATGCGATAATCTAGGAGCTCATGTAAACAATAAAGTTTGCCAATGGCCTAGGTGTTGAATATGTAGTAGGAGATATGTTTCAAAGTGTTCCGAACAGAGATGCTATTTTTATGAAGGTAAAAAACTCCGCTACCACTACATCTTCTCAAGTTATTTACAATTTAGGAGTTGAAAACCAAATTAGTACGTTAAACATCTTTGACAGTGGATACCGATCCATGATTGGAGCGATGATCGGTGTTTGAAGTTGCTGAAAAATTGCTACAAAGCTATTCCTGAAAATGGAAAGGTTATTATCGTTGAACGTTATTTTACCGGTTGCGGCCGAAACTAGTTCTGCTGACAAATGGATGGCGCAATGGGATGTCATTATGATGACACAGAACCCAGGCGGGAAAGAGCGAACAAAACAAGAGTTCTTGGCCTTGGCAAGTGGAGCTGGATTTCAAGGCACTGATTTTAAATGCTTTGTTTGCCACTATTGGGTTATGGAATTCTTCAAGTAGATGTGTTCGTCACATTCTGGTGAGAAGTGATCTTTGTTTGTATTCAATAAAAATTGAAATTTATGAGAACACTGGTCTGAATTCTTTGTCTGGTGCATGGCCAGCTTCAAACTATGGCGAAGATGTCATCATTGGTTTAGTTGACACTGGAATTTGGCCAGAGAGTGAGAGCTTTAACGAAGAAGGAATGACTAATTTCCCGTCGAGATGGAAAGGCAAAATGTCACTGGCAAGAAATTAATTGGTTCTCAATTCGATCAATAATAAGAGTCTGCTCACAAATAATCCAAAAGTAAAAATTCCATTGAATTCTCTAAAAGATCTAATACTTCATCTACTGCAAGCAGTTTTGTGAGATGAGCATCTTACTTTGGGTTATGGAATCGGTACTGCTAGAGGAGACTGGGCAGCTACTGACAAAGGAGATTGGTACATTCGTGAGATTGAGAATTTTAGAAATTAGGGATTATTAGGTTAAATTAGGGTTAATGTTAAATAAGAATTAATAACGTTTAATTAAAATTATTTAGGGATAATGTTAAACTAGAATTTATTAAAATTAATTAAGGTTAATTATAATTAAGTAGTACTAGTCTGAAATTAAAAATAATTATAAAAATCATTTATATTTAATTAAAGTGAATGAGTCTTATATTTGCATACAAAATTAAACACATTGTGTTATATAAATCAAATCATATCCAAAATTTAAAATTGTATTGTATCAACCTAATAATCTAAAACAGTTAATTAAAAATTATTCTAAATAAAGTATTACTATATATTTTTTGCTTTTCAATACAAGCTAAATTTTTATATGTGACTAATATTTATATATATATATATATATATTATCACAAAAAATAGTAACTACACATATTAATTATATAGTTATGTAAGTGAAAGTTATATTTGACCCTCAATATTTGTAACAAAATATAAAATTTAAAAATGGTCTTATTAGTCAATAAATGAACTTATAACTTTATAAAAAGCACATTAAAAATACTCTAAAGTAGTCAGAACTCCATTCGGGCAACTTCACATGACTTTTTTTCCTGGGGCCCACCTATTTATCAAAACTCTCTAGTTGTCCATTTCAAGTGACTCGGATGGCAACCGACTCCAAATATTCCAAGACCACGCAACCCTACAAGCTCTGCCAGCGTTCTGTAATACAGCTTCCATAAAGATTCCTTCACCGGCCAGCAGTAACTTTGTTGTTTTCATGCCCATTTTGATTTGACTCTTCAGACATCATCAATTCTATCCATTTATATGCTCCCCACATGCATTGTTTTCAGAAGTCGAGGCAGCATGAACACAACTCTAGACGAAGCCCATCTAAGAGCCTCTTTGGATGTACTTTCATGCTTTTTGTAGACGAGTTTTTTTTTATTATCAATTAAAAAAACAGCTATTTTTTTTAAATTTATACCTTTATAAATTATTTTATATATAAACAATTAATATTAAATAATTGATGTTATTAAATATTTTTAATAAATAGTTAATATTATATTCACTAACTAAGTTAACTGACATAATATAATCAAGTACCACTCAATACAACTAAATACTCCAACGTATTATTACTATAGCCGTTTCTAACTCTCACGTATTTAGCGAAATTTCTATTACCTCCGTTGGGCACAAAGTTCGGTAGGGGAATAGGGGATGATGATGTTTGATCTGCAGTCATCCATGTGTAAATGACGTCAGATGTCACCCGCCAATGGAACATCTTTTGTCATAGTCAAATCAAGGTGAAAAATACATGGCCTCACTAAATTTGCTTTTGTTTAAAACGTTGTTTTCCCCCACATTTTTTTCGACCCTTGCAGCAACATGAGCACTACTATTACAGAAAAAGCTCGCCCGAACCAAGTCGAGGAAGGAAAAGACGAGGTCATTGGATATGCTATGCAACTCGCACTTGGATCTGTGCTCCCTATGACACTAAAAGCAGCAATTGAGCTTGGCGTTTTCGAGATTATAGCTCGAGAGGGTTCGGACGCTAAGCTCTCTGCTTCTGACATTGCGGCCAATATTTCTACGCAAAACCCTGACGCACCCTTGATGCTGGACCGTATTCTTAGGCTTTTGGCTAGCCACCAAGTGCTTGGCTGCACCGTGGATGGGAGGACGAGGTTCTACAGCCTTAATCCAGTTTCTAAATACTTCGTCAGCAACCAAGACGGTGTGTCTTTGGGTCCCTTGGTGGAATTGGTGCAAGACAAGGTCTTTTTGAGCAGCTGGTTAGTTTTTACAAAAATCTGCTTCTACCCCGTAATGATTTGAATTGTTTGAATGATTGCTATTGTTATGTCTAGTTATGTTTATGGTCAGTATATTAAATTATAATTATAATTATATCTCTAATTATAATTCAAATTTATTTAAAACGCAATTATATCTGCATCAATCATTATTGATTGCATAGCTATATGATCATACTCAAATTGATTTTGATCCTCTTTAATCCGCAACTAGAACGTCACTTTATAATTCCACTTTTTTTCATAACTGCTGTAGTGTATATATATTGTTTTTCTTGCTAACAATCTTTAAATACAATTTTTTTATTTTAGGTTTGAATTAAAAAATGCAACTGCTGAAGGAGGAATTCCTTTTGATATGACTCATGGGATGCATGCCTTTGAATACCCAGCGGCCGACCCTCGTTTCAACCAGATTTTTAACAGTGCAATGACCAATTCCAGCACTTTAGTCATCAGACGAATCCTCGAATCGTACAAAGAATTTGAGAAATTAAAGCAGCTGGTTGATGTGGGTGGTGGCATTGGACATACAATCCATATGATAACTTCCAAATATCCTCATATCAAGGGTATTAATTTTGACTTGCCCCATGTTATAGCAGATGCTCCAACATACCCTGGTATAGTTATTTCGTTTTTAAGTGCTAATGTTGATGTCCAATTCCTTAATCTTTTTCTTAATCACCAAATCATTAAAGTACTACCTATATATGACTGACATATCCATAGAATGAGACATAAAATATACAATCGTCTAGGGCCTCATGTAAACGATAAGGTTTGTCCATGTCCCAGGTGTTGAACATGTTGGAGGAGATATGTTTCAAAGTGTTCCGAACGGAGATGCTATTTTCATGAAGGTGAAAACATCTGCCATTACTACATATTTTCAAGTTGTTTACATTTTAGAAGTTGAAAAACCAAATACGTTAAACATGTTCTTTGACAGTGGATACTCCATGATTGGAGCGATGATCAGTGTTTGAAGTTGCTAAAAAATTGTTACAAAGTTATTCCTGAAAATGGAAAAGTTATTGTCGTTGAAGTTATTTTACCAGTTGCGGCCGAAACTAGTGCTACTGACAAATGGATAGCGCAATCGGATGTACTTATGATGACACAGAACCCGGGAGGGAAAGAACGAACAGAACAGGAATTCTTGGCCTTGGCAACTGCAGCTGGATTTCAAGGCATTGATTTTAAATGCTTTGTTTGCGACTATTGGGTTATGGAATTCTTTAAATAACTGTTTTCATGATATTATAATGAGAAAGTGATCATTTCTGTTTTT
This sequence comes from Erythroxylum orinocense, assembly GCA_025531955.1. Lineage (NCBI taxonomy): Eukaryota > Viridiplantae > Streptophyta > Magnoliopsida > Malpighiales > Erythroxylaceae > Erythroxylum > Erythroxylum orinocense. The sequence goes on from JANZLX010000009.1 coordinate 21,120,142, forward strand.
ATTTAATAAAAACTCAAATTTATGAAAACGTTTACGTGCCTTCTTGATAAATACATATGTCTGAAATTTAGGGGGAACATTTCTCCATAGGTTTATAAGTACATAGACTGATTATAGTTAGAAATTCACGGGTACAAAATAAAAAAAATTCCAGGTATCTTCTTATAAAAAAGAGAGATGGCTTAATAAAAATTGCAAGTTTCATACCAAAGATCTTATCAATTTTGGTATTGATACCATGCAAAATTAGCACTTATCAATGTAGGATATCATTTTACATAATTTTGCAAATTATAAAATAATCTTACAAATTTTTTATAATTAAAATTAGTTTCATATTATAATTAGAATAAAAATATTTTGAATTTTAACTTAATAATTATATATTGAAATTAACATAAAATTTTATTTTGTATATATAGTAACAATTATCTAGAATTTTTTTAAATTTTAAAATATTTGGTAGAAATTAACAGAGAATGAATTGTTTCTTATATGTATTGTGTGTATTACAATGAGGGGGATGCATCTATTTATATACAAAGTATTAGACTAATTAAGAAGAAACTTAAATAAGGAAGGATCTAATTAAGAAGGACCTAAACTTAAACAAGGAAGAACAATTGCATTATTGATGGTGAAAGGAGTTGTCATAAACTGATTAACAATGTAAATGACACAAGTAATATTAGGACAACTAACAGTAAGATAAATAAGATAGTCAAAAAGCTGATGATACAAAGTAATGTCAAGAATAGGAGAGGCATTAGAAGCAGAAAAATGAGCATTAATTTCAATAGGAGTATTGGTAATTTTATTATTAGTAAGACCTGCACAAGATATAGGGTTAGTAACATATTTGACTAAAGATAAATAGTAATTTGTTGAATTAGAAGCAACCTCAAAACCCAAGAAATAACTTAAATGCCCAATAGCTTTCATCTTAAATTAGCGGCTAGCAAAAGTCTTTAGATCATGTACAAAAACAAGAATAATTGGATTATGGTGTTTCGCAAGCTTTTTATTTAATATTTCTACCATATGATTGCTAACTATAGTGCAAGAAACAAAGATTTTGGGCGGTTGGGGAGGAAAGGTGAGAGGCACTTCTAATGTCGAGTAAATTAAACGCAAAACCTACAACATGGCAAGGTCCAGACACACGTGACCATTAAATCCAGCAAACACTCACCAAATAGTATTCAGTAGATGTGTCTAGGGAGTAGGACTCCCTTCGAGCTCAAGGCTCGTTTTCAGTATCAGTGGCGACTCTGGTCACAACTGTTGTTATTATCCGTTTATGCATTTTTGAATGAAATGCACATGCCCAATTTAACAGTTCATATAAAACAGTGCCACAGTAGAGGCAACGAAATGAAGCACAGTATAATAAGCAATTCTACCAATCACAATTGATCATATAACAATTAGGCAGTAACTGTACAATCAATTCATGTAGCACAATTTCACACAGTAGAAGCAAGTCATCTCATAGATTCATAAACAGAGACACTTCTATGTCATACTTTACCATACATCGGGCTCTCCGCCCGGAATCCATAGTCAGAAGCAAACACAATCCTAATCCCACCGTTATTCCCCACATTAGACATATATTAATTGAACGAAAGCCATCTCAGTCACTCACCTGTACTTCCGAGCTAATACCTGTAGTCTCAGTGACTTCGGCGGATCAACGCTCCAAATGTGTCTCTAAATCAGTTACAGTATGCAATGATTACCAAAAATCCAATCAGAAATATTTCAGAATGTACATGCAGCACTAAAATGTGTACAATGCATGTTCATAATTTTCCCAGCCTTAAATCCAAAATTTCAATCACAAAAATCCATCTAAAAAGTAGAAATCTAACGGCATTAACGGTACTCAATTCGGACTCCTCTAGGTCCAAAAATAAATTAAACAGTGACTAAAGAACCATTACCTGGATACACATCAATTTTCCTTCCAAAAATTCCCAAATTCTGATAAAATGAAATTCAATATTCTACGGATCCGATGCCTCAAGAATCAGGTCAATCAGACGTCAAATGGAAAAGATATGAGCAAAAGAAGTTAAAAACAAATAAAACAAATGAAACGGCCGTGTAGCACTCTCGAGTCGAGTGCCGGCTGAAAACTAGCCGCTCACGATCGCGACCGACTCGCGCCCGCGAGCCGTTACCCAACTGATCAGCTCACGATCGCGAGATGCTCGCGACCGCGAGCCACTGCTTTCTTCCTTCACCATTTTCCCATTTTTCTAACCGAATTTCAAACTCCCATAACTCCTTGCACACAACTCAGCAAATTACAAACCATATGTCATTGGAAAGGTTATAAAAAACTCTACAAGTTTCATGTAGAACACAAAAATCAATTTCACCTCTAAGGGTGTCAAAAATCCAATCGAAGCTACTGCCCAGTCAATGCCTCTCAAAACAGTGCAGTATATTCCAAAATCCATAACTTCTAATTCCCTTTGCTAAAAATTACAAAATATATGTGCAAAGAAAGATCAAAATGTGTCCTACAACTTTCATGAACAACATGTGGTCCAATTCAATTGCTAAATAGGTCAAACAATTC
>JANZLX010000009.1:21158202-21168403 GCA_025531955.1 Erythroxylum orinocense
CAACCATTTCTTCTTCTTTTTATACCCTTAATGAGTGTGCAATGTCCATTTTGCCCCTTCCTTTAAGCCTTATGTCTTATAAATCTTAAGTGAACTTCCAACAATGTCCTTCATTCATTCTCATAACATTAATGCTTCAATTCAATTAATCTATGTCATACAAATCCTACTAACCTTGACATAAATAATGAGCCACAAAAATTAATCCATTAAACCTCATAATTCATTTAAATCACGTTTAATTCATTAAGAAAAATTTCGGGGGCTAATAACATGTGTTTGAGTTACATGCATAAGCATTTGATAAGTTTTTAAACTGATATAAATAGTGAGAAAAAATGAGGATTTGTCAAACTGTTAGAACACGGAAGTTTATGGATATGTAGAAATAAGGAATAATATATGCTTAGACATGACAGATATATTTTCAATGCATTCATATTGGTAGATGTATCCGGGAATACAACATCAATATTATATTGGGGTAATATAACCTTGAATGTGGGATAGATGTTAATATATTGTTGTTGATTGATAGAGGAAAATAGAAATAGGGTAGAAATGACAAGATCTAAAGTGTATAAACAAAATTGGATGAACTTGGATTTGAAATGACAAGACCTGAAAAGGGTAGAAAATAGAGATAGGGTAGAAATGACAAGACCTGGAGAGGATAAACTTGGATTTGAAATGAATGTTGGATAAATATGATAAGAGTTATGATTTAGCCTAAGAATATTTCTATCAAATTAAGATCAGAATTTTAGGATGTTTATGTATCTATGATTCTGAATTGATTGCAAACATATGTATGTACGGTGATATATGGTAATTGGAAGGAGAGATGATGATAACGATAGATGAAAAAGTTGTCAAGGTTAAGTTGATTTGTTATTGTGAACACATATCTGATAATGGGATCACCATGACAAGTGAGAATATTGAGTGTATGCGTATTATATGTGTGGAGATGGTATAGGAAGCAATCTATGATTTATTGAATAATTGTTAGTCATAGTTCCTATAGTTTAAAGTCTAAGATGAATTAGAGTAAGATGTGAAAGTGCTTATAGTGATCAATTGGGAAAGAATTGAGATTGTTAATGACGTTATTATATATAATGAATTTGGGGAAAGAGAAACAGGACACAAATGTGGAATAGTTCCCACGATCATGGCTGAGATAGAGTAAATGAAATTGCTTAATGCCTCACTTAGCCTTATTATAAAGGATGTTCTGATCATATAAGTTATGGCATAAATTGATCTTCTAGAGGTACTAAGAATGACTGATAAGTAATCATGGAAAATAGTTAATTAATAAGGATGTGTAAGCAGTATCGAGGATAGTAGCAAAAAATCTTCTTTCAAAGAAGAATTTCATTGAGATATGCTCAGTAAACCAGATGATTAAATTGAAGAATGATCAATGAAGTAACAAATCATAAATGAATAAGTAATGAGTCAAAAGTGAATATTGGAGTTATATCCCTAGTGGAGACTCAAGCATAAGAGGTAGAAAATGCTATTGAGAGTGTATGTGTTTTGTTTGATGTAAAGTATCCAACTAAATGAGTGGATTTTTGGAATTTGAGGTAACAATATTGCTAATGTGAGGAGAACTTACGTCCACATTATATTTTGTGTAAATATGTATGGGAGATACAATTATATCTGATGAATGTGTTACCAACACAGGAAGTTAAGTTTGCAAATGAATTGAAATATGTGGAGAAACGGGTATGAATGAGCAGACATTAGAATAAGTCAATGTGAAATATGAGGAAATCTAAAGAATGGAGAAAATCATTCGAGAAAGATAAGTCAATTGGGATATTGAAAATAATAGGAGATAATATTACCTCATTGAGGAACTAATGACTTCAAGAATTATGAGAACTAATCAAGGGCATATGGAGTTTTGGCAATATTTGTTTGAGTCAACAAATGCCCTGACAGTATTATGGTATTGAAGATTAAAGAAATCCAAGAAAGTTGAGGTGATAATGAAGTTAGAAACTCCAAGGAAACTATAAGAGATCTGAAAACCTTTAGAACTAGCTATATATATTGGACACTACCAGAAGTTGTTGAGGGATTTTTAACGATCTTAGCCTTTAACAAAAATGTTTGAGGAAAATGTATAAATTGTATGGATTGTTGAATGTAAAGAGAATTTTGAGGAATTATGACACCAATGGTAATAATCTCATTGGGAATTGGAGATTATGTATTATAAAATGATGTTTCACACCAGAGATCAAGATGCGATCTAATGCAGTAAAATAAAGTGAGTTTTTATACATAGAGACAATGAAGCCCTATGAGTTGATTATTTGATATATGATGTAGAACTTGCCGCAATAGTGATTGCTTGAGAGCTTGGAAACATTATATATATAGTGAAAGCTCTCAAATCTATATACAAATATACAAACCATTTATTTTGAGGTAATTATTGTGTAGAAAGAAATGAAAATGAGACTGAGACAATGGATAAAGTTACTGGAAGATTATGATGTACAAATGAGTATTTCCCAGTAAAGCCAATGTTGTAATCTGATGTATTGAACAAAAAATTCAATAACAGTGTATCGCAAATTTAGATATTGAGGTTAACGATCTATTGCCATAAAAAGCATAAAATGTCGAGTTAAATTTTGGCAATTCATAGTGTTGGGGTCAGGCTTCATTCCCCAATCCCAGGGCACCCACCGTGGGGTGATCGAGAGGGATCGTTCAAGAGACAGGTTGAAATCATTCAATTGGTGAGAAATTTCACCGTTACCTTCAAGGGGTTCACTGCGGTGAAGTCTTTTCTTGTGTCTACGCCGCGGCGAAGACACCCAAATCTACCGCAGAGATCCTTCGAGAAAGTTTCACCATGGCATGCTTTGGGCAAAACCTTCAGACAAAACCCATACTACCAACATTCAAAATAAAACATACATACATACAATTCTTTCAACACAACCATTTTAACAAAGAAGTCAATTATGATTATACACAACCGAAACTTCTTCAATTTATCATTTCATTACTAAAGAAAAAGAGTTTGAAAAACTTTATTTACATATCAAAAGCCACACCATTGGCTTATTACAAAATACAAAATGCACATGATACAATTGAATGCTCATGCTTAATATGATTCTAAATACCAAAAGTTTCTGAACTAACTTAATTATAAAAGTCTCGATTCTTGGTGTTTGCCAAACTTTGCAAGGATCAATGTTGATATGCTTTTTCTTCACCTACGGAGTGGAAGGTAATGGGGTGAGCTATGAAGCTCAGTGGCTTATACATTTATAGCCATTAGCAACGAGCCATACAATTCAGGCACACACATATATATATAAATGTAACAAAGTATATATATATATATATATATATCCTATTTAGTCTAGCAATTCTATCATCCACAATTCAAGCTCAACATTTCATAATTCGAATGTCATCACTTAGAACATATCATGAAGATTTATACATCAAAACATAACACTCGAATATGCATTATACTCGACAATTTAATGATGTAATGCAAAAACAAATGGCTCGAGAGTTCCATAGAACGAAACAGAGAACCCGAAGTTTACTCTGTGAACAAAACTATTTTGAATTTTTATAATCTCGTGGCCTCAAGCGGATAGCCAAGAGAAGGGTATGGGTCAATGTGCACGTGACTAACGAAACGGGTTCCTCTCTTGCCCAAACAAAAACATATAATCATGCTTAAATCATTTCTTCATACTTTCATACTTTTCATGCTCTTTCCTTTCTATTCATTTATACAAATGCCATGACATATTTCAAGGCATAATATAAAACACATCAAAATGCATTTTCCACATCACAATAATTCACAATTTATCACATATTACACATAAGACAATTAGCTTTATTACATAACAACTATAAACATTTTACCTACCTTAAAATCCTTGCTTAAACCTTGCTCAAAGACGTCTATACTCTTGATCTTTTTGCTTTCCTTGATTCCCTTTATCAATGACAAATATTCCCATTCAATAAGAATACAACTTGAGGACCCATATATATATAGCATATTCACTAAGATAAAATCTAAATACTCAACTCTTCCAAAAGTCTAGACCTTCGGGTCAATTTTCTATGATCATTCGGATCAGATAAATGAAGAAATTTGCTAACACTTCCTTATAGAAAAATGTTCCTTAATGTCTTAAGCTTCTAATGACACCAAAATCATTTAATTTGGTTTAGTAATCTGAAAGTTATACCACAATCATTTCTAAACTTTTCTTATGCTAAAACTATATTCTATTCCCAATTCCATCCAAATAGTGAAGTTCTTAAAGACTAAATTAAATCTCTATTGCTTCAGACAATTTGTATCCTTATGTCTCTAGTTTACTCCAAATCAACAATCACTCCATTTGGATAACTACAGAAAATGTTATGCTCAAAATACCAAAGTATGTTCAGTGTTGGAAAGTTCATCGTAGCGTACTTTTACAAAAACATACACCGGGAACATATTTTGCTACATTTTCCAACTTTTAACTCCCCACCTTTCACATATAACCCATCTTGTACGAAAACCATCTTTTCTACTTCATTTCAACTCATTATCATTCATAATTAAATCATAATCTATCTTTGATCACTAACCGAAAAGGAAAACATTTGCCTATACCATTCATCAACAACTTCCTACACATATTCAACTTCATTTTCACTTCTAACCATCACTAAAACATGTTTCATTCATCAAATCAAAAAGAAGGATGCTTATACTCACTTTTTTATCCAAAGCTTCTTCAATCACCATGAAACCCTAGCTTAGAAATCCCTGGAAATAAAAAATGATCCTTTAGTGCTTTGTTTCTTCCAACGTAAACCCCACACAAATCCATTTCTCTAAACCCTTTTCTATCAAAGCAAGAAGGAGAGATCATTACCTTAGCAAATACTCTTCCTTCTTCTTCTTTCCATGTTTTCTTCCTCTCCCCTTCTTCTTATTTTCATTTCGTCTATCTTTTCACGATGCTTCTCTTCTCTTTCCTCTACTTTGGGCTTCCCATTTTGCCCCTTCTTTCATTTACCTCCTAACTCCTTTAATCTTCTTAAACACCATACTAATTACAACTTAATTCAAATCTTTCCATCTAATTTCAAATCTCTATTTATGCCCATCAAATTAATGACTCAATTCTAAAAATAATGAAAAAATAAATTGATAATAATTGAAAAAATTTCAGGGTCCAACATATAGTACTATTAGCTATTGAAATTTAAGATCATTTTCATAGGAAAAGATTAACAAAGCTCAAATTGAGGATTCAAAAATTGTTAATCTTAGTGAGGAATTGAAAATGAACATGAATTTTTTGAGTTTGGATAGGAAGAATGATATTTTGTGATTGAAATAAGATGAATGTGTGCTCAATAAAGATGATTGAGCAAAGATATCACTAGAGAAAGCAAGTAACAACCTAAGCTAGACATCCTAGTAGGAATGCGCTGAAATAGTATTTAGCTGCTAAGGATGTAGAAACAAGTGACTGAATGTTTGAATTACCAACAATCCTTATTGTTGGAGATATGCTTAAAGCATATATTTTTGGAGTTCATAGGAATATAAGTTCAATGTATAGTTCAAATTGACTTTAAACATATCAATCATTAACACAGTGATGTCATTAGGATACAGTATAAGGCATTATACGACAAAAAGGGTCATTCTCCCTTACTTTGAAATGAAGAGGGCTTGAAAACGGTTGAAGGCCAGAATTGATTCGAGATACCATTGATGAGTAAAATGAATCTGTAATAGGAATTTATTTGGCCCAAGAAAGATGAATGAATGTGATGGACCAACATCGAGGTTATGGAAAATAGTGAGATAGACATAAGAGTGGAGTGTATTGACACTGAAGAGCTGTGAGTTATGAAAGGGAAGATGAATGGGTTCTGAGAGTACCAACTTGTTAAAATGTGCTCAGATTAGGAAAAAAGTATAAATTAAGCTCGAATTGTATTGGTCCACATGAAGTTATTGATGAGTTGTATTATCAATAAAGATGCCTCAATTTATAATATGTGATAACTGAATATGCTAAGAGATAATGACATGATCTGGCAAAGATGTATTGTGGGCTTGCGAAGTAAATTTTTTTGAATAACCTGATTTATAATGAGGAATTAGTTAAGAAAGTGAATAACTAAATAAGTGATTAAAGGACCTATGAGTCTATTGACTATGGTCATTTGGAAGAAATTATTTGATTGATGAAGTTTAATAGGAAATGGAGGAGTATATGAGGAGACAATACCCCTAACTGTACGATCAATTAGAAAAGAATTTCGAAGACGAAATTTATTAAGGAGGGAAGAAATGTAGCATTCCGTTCCCATATGATTGAGCCCAAGTTTATGATAGAAATTGGCAACACATTCGTGGCTTCTACTATACTTTTTGACTCCCAATTCTTGATTTTGTACTTAAATTAACCCTTGAGTGTGTACTTTTATTTTATACAATTTTTTAGTAAAAATTGTTACAAATTGGTATTAATTGCACTAATTAATTTTTTCGAGAACAATTGATACTGCAAATTGCTATTGTTGATTGTAAAAATCTCAAGGAGAAGGGAGTCGATGTTCTCAAATGAAGTCAACAAGAGGACAGGCGCTTTAGGAAAAGTTTGTTACGACAAAAGAGATCTGTCACCGTGGCGAAACACAAAGAACCCAAGCTGAACTTTCTAGAAAGTTCTTTGTGGTGAAAATTAATTCTTTTGTCGCGGCGAATGATCTAGCATAGAGGCAAAACCATTCGAGAAAAGTACGTCGCCGCAAATCATCAAAAAGTTGAACCATATTTGGAAAAAATCTCTCACTGTTTAACCCGACCCACCGAACTTATATTTAAAAACCTGCTAAATTAGGTTAGAGGAGACACCACTACAGAGAAGAGAGAGCCGACCATAAACATCATACAAACACTCTCATCTCTCTCACGAAACTTGACCTTCATCCATCATTTTCCTTCCATTTTTCATTGTCGCCTTCATCATCTACTGCTACTGCCTTGGACGCTATCGGTGGGTTTACAGTTATGAGTGCTTCCGAAGTGATGCTTGGCTAAGCACCATTTCCTTTTGAAGATGTAGTGATGACTTGAGTTCAATGGGCTTTAAACGGGAGTAGTTTATTTATGTTTAACTACATTGTTATGAACTCCTTAGTTAAGATTATGGTTTGTAGTTGGATTTTCTTGATTATAGTTTAATCAAGTGTTGAACGATGTACTGTATTATGGGATTTTTTGATGTAGAACTTGGAGCTTTAATATATGAAGTCTCATATATGTCTTTTTGGGGATTGTGTTAATTCTCTTTTATCTGCCTAGTTGTGTTTGATATTGAGATGATGCTTGATCCCATCTGACCACTTGCATTAACTTACCCATTACACACACTAAGATGCATTCAACAAGGTTTTAAGAAATGGAGTTCATTGATTAAAACCTTGGACTTAAAGAGTTCTTTAAGGTTTATCATTTGAAAACTTAGTGATTTTTGCTCCCAAAAATATTTTTTTTGAACTATGATAGCCGAAGCTCATTTTCAAGAGGATTTTATCATATTCGATCATTGTTTAAATTTTCAATTTCCATTCCTAAAAATCCAAAAATATATTCTTATATACTTTGATTTCAATTAGCTCAATTTATTTAGTTTTTTCAAAGATCCAAAACCCCCCTCCTAACAAATTTAGTTGCATTTCATGATAATTAGGCTAACTTAGATCCATTGCACTAGGTTCCGTTTAAGTGAGACGACCCGAGGTTGCACTCTATATTACAATCCTTGGAATTAAATTTTTGATTTAGTTTCCAAGGGAATAACTCAAAAATAAACCGCGGATCAAAATGGCATTGTTGCCGGGGAACCAAGCAATTGGTTTTCTTTAGGTTAGCCGTTGTCATCTTTGGCTATCGTTAATGATAGGAACCTTTTCTTGTACATTTCATTTTGGATAGTTTTATTTCACACTTGTCAATAATATAAGTTTTAAAATTTTCTTTGTATCGCGTAAATTTTGAAAAGACAAACAAAAACATACTTCCACATTTGGATTTTTCATACTTAGCATTCTTCCATACATACACATCTTCATACATACTTTTACACACCATACACTCGAATCCTTCACATCTCGCCTTTTATTTGACTTTGTTTGATTGTGACTCAATTTTGTTACATTTTCTTTCATTTGAATTGTTTTTGTGTATGCCCCAGAGAGTTAAGCTTGTTCCTTTCTAACCTAAAATTGGGAGACACATAAGAAAGCTTAGAAAAGTGAGGAAAGAACAAGAGAGAAGTAAAGCAATTGCGGAAGAGGAGTCATGTCAGCCAACTAGTGGAAGTTTTTCGAGAGAAAGAGTGATCATGGCTGAGAACCCAGCTTTTATACAAAATCCTAAACTTTCATGTTAACTAACCTAGAAATGGAGATAATGGAGGAAATGAGGAGCATGAGAGAGTCAGAGAGAACAATAGGAATCAGAGATGGAGAACCATTAGGGAAGCATCAACTTCTGATTTGAATTATGATCCATTTATTGCTGCTTGCCCTAATTTTGATGTTAATTTTGAAGTTAAGGGATTACTAATTAATTCTCTTCCTAAATTTCATGGCTTGGCAGGAGAGGATCCCTACATGCATTTGCAATCCTTATCTATGATCTATCAGAGTATGAAACCAGTGGGAGCTTCACTAAATCAAGTTCTACGAAAGGTTTTTCATTTGTCCCTCGAAAGAAAAGGACGGGAGTGGTACATGAGTCTCCCAAGGCATGTGGCGAATGACTAACATAGCTGGGCCAATTTAAGGAAAGCTTTCTTGGAGAAGTATTTTCCAGCTTCCAAAACTTCATCGATGAGGAAGGAGACTTATTCAGCTCGGCAAGATTACGATGACTCCCTTTACGATTATTGGAATCACTTTCAATGTTGGATCTCGTTCCCGGAACCCAACTACTTAATCCGAAAAACTCAAACATAAACATGATTCCTTACAAACTCTTCTTGCTCTGATACCATAAATGTTGGGACCCGATCTCAGAACCGGACCCCAACCGGAAAACAGAAAAGACAAAAATGAAAAACGTAAACAGATTGCGAAACCAAAGAACGAAACGAAGCGAAAATGAAGGAACGGAAACCAAACGAAATCGAATCGGAGACTAAGCGAAAAACAAAACGGATCGGAGATCATAAGCGAAAGAATCGAACGGATTTACAAAATGTGGCCGAAACACAAAAGAACGGATTCAAAGCATTCCGACATCCGGTAACGCGTACTTTAGAAAAGAGCGTTGCGCTGGAAACCCTAAGACTAAACCCATCCGAAAAAAATCGGTATACAATTTTTTTTTCATTCTTATAATTCATTCCTTTTCTCTTTAATCAATCTCATACAACTCAAAGCAACACAATTTCTCATTTGGAAATTTAACCATTCCAATCTCACTATCTTTTGCCATATATTTACCATAATCTCAAATTCCTAAGATTGGTCTTAATCATACATATTTTCATTGAAACTGTAATACTCTTATTCTTATTCTAATTTTCCTTTGTCATAAATACAATCACACTAATCTTATTCCCAAACAAGCCATACACAATTTAACGAAATTTCGGCAGCATAATGATTGCATTTTAACCAACCCAAAACCTGCAATTGGTTTAAAAACACTTCTAAAATTCCCAAAATCATAATTCAAAATCATCGGACCACCCGTCCAGAATCTCATCACAACCAAACGCAAACCTATATTTAAAACACTTCATAAATCTCATTCATCAATATCATCTATCCCAATCATAATTTAATACCATCAAATTCACATACAAAGTCCATTCATTTGCAAATCCATTTATATATAAATCTCAATTCAATAAACAAATCTATAATTTACTTACATATCCAAAATCCATAATGATACACAAATTCAATGCCATAAATCAATCCATAATTTATATACATATCCATACTTCAATTTCAAACATAAGTGGCATTTTCAAGTCACGCCCAAAACCAAATACCAAAATCCAAAACATACATATTACAAAACATGCAAAAATCGAACTAATGCCTTGACCGTCTTTCATCCGATCTCCTGCTCGAATACCTGGAGATGGGGATGAAA
>JANZLX010000009.1:21227446-21237755 GCA_025531955.1 Erythroxylum orinocense
TAGTATTCAGTCTTGGTTTATTTTACTTTATCCCGACAGTGTTTTGGTCATAACTTCTTTATTGCTAAACCAAATTGAGCATTTTTGGTGTCATTAGAATCGTAAGACAATGAGGAACAAAATGTTGTGAAGGAGTCTCATTGAAATTCCTTTATGAGCTATTCCAAAAATTTGTTCGGAAGTAAGTGAGATGAGTTCGTTTTTGAGGTTTGACCTGGTAAGGACTCACCAACCTTGTGGGATGCGCTCCTAGATGTCACATAGGAAGTCGACACGTGACTTGCAAGGGCAGGGACCCAACCGTTTACAGTGATGCTTCAAGAAAGGGTTTGGGTTGTGTGCTGATGCAAGGAGACAGGGTGATAGCTTATGTTTCCCGGAAACTAAAATTTTACGAGTTGAATTACCTGACTCATGATCTAGAATTAGCAGCAGTAATCTTTGCCTTGAAAATTTGGAGACATTATTTATATGAGGTTCAGGCCAGGATTTTTACGGATCACAAATGTCTCAAGTATTTATTAAGTCAGAAAGAGATGAATTTGAGACAGAGAAGATGGTTAGAGTTAATTAAGGATTATGATGTATTAATTAATTATCATCCAAGAAAGGCAAATGTAGTGGCGGATGCCTTGGGTAGGAAATCATCTATAGCTAATGTTCAGATAGTTTATCTACCATTGTTGGAAGAGATGGCTAAGCTTAGGATAAGCTTGAAACAGGAGGAGTCAGATTGTGCCATTGCCAATTTCAGAGTGAGACTAATACTCAGGAAGAAGGTTAAGGAGTTACAAGCACAGGATGTAGAATTGAGCAAGCTCCAAGAAGAAATTCAGAATGGCAAGAAATAGGAAGTGGTAGTGAGGGATGATGGACTTATGGTTGTAGGAAGAAGACTCTGTATTCCAAATGTCAAGGAAGTGAAGGATGAGATACTGGATGAGGCACACAATATGCCTTATGCCATGCACCCAGGTAACACCAAGATGTACGGAGAATTGAGAGAGCATTTATGGTGGAAAGACATGAAGAGAGATGTAACAGAATACGCAAGCAAGTGTCTAATGTGTCAGTAAGTCAAGGCTAAACACTAGGTACCTTCAGGCAAGATAAGGCCATTGTCCATTCCTGAATGAAAGTGTAAAAGGGTAATTATGGATTTTTGATGGATTTGCCCAAGACTAGTAAAAAGCATGATGCCATATGGGTTGTTGTTGATCGTTTGATGAAGTCAGCCCATTTTCTGGCAATTAAACAGACTGATTCTTTGCTAGCAAATAAGTATATTGATGAGATAGCAAGACTGCATGGAATTTCCAACTCTATAGTTTCTGACAAAGATCCTCGGTTTACTTCGACATTCTGGGAAAGTCTACAATAAGCTTTGGAGACCAAGTTACACTTTAGCACTGCTTTTCATCCCCAGACAGATGGTCAATCTGAAAGGACCATTTGAACACTTGAGGGAATGCTTAAGACATGAGTGATAGATTTCAAGGGAGCTTGGGATGAGCATTTTCCATTGATTAAATTTGCTTACAATAATTCGTATCACTCGAACATTCAGATGGCTCCTTATGAAGCACTGTATGGAAGGAGATGTATAACGCCTATATGATGGGATGAGGAAGGTGAAAGGAGATTGATCGGACCAGAGTTACTCCAAATGGCAGTTGACAAGGTCAATTTAGTTCAGCAATGGCTTAAAGTGGCTCAATATAGAATGAAGAGCTATATTGATGCACACCAAAAAGAGATTGAGTATGAAGTTAGTGAGAAAGCCTTTCTTAAGATATCTCCTTAGAATTGGCACTGCCACCGAAATTGTCATAGATAATGACGTCTTTCATGTGTCCATGTTAAGGAGGTATAGATAGGATCCCTCCCATATCATTCACACTACTGAGGTTCAGTTGAGAGATGATACGAGTTATGAGGAGATTCCAGTGGAGATTTTGGACACCAAGGAAAAGGTCCTCAAGAACATGACCGTTCAGCTAGTCAAAGTTCTATGGAAGAATCATTCTATAGAAGAGGCCACATTAGAACCTTTGGAAGCAATGAAGGAGAAGTAACCATACCTCTTCGATGATTCAGGTAAGAATTTCGAGGATAAAATTCTTTAAGGGGGATAGAAATGTTGGACCCCCAAAATTTTCTTTATTTATTTATTTTTCTTTATTTCATTTTCTGAGAATTTAGTCCATAATTTTGCAAGCATAAGGAGAATTTAAAATTAAGTTAGAGTATAGTATGGTGTTTAATAGATTAAAAGTGGTAAGAATGTGCAAGGGCATTTTTGGTAGTCCATTTAAGCATTAAAGGACATAAGGCATAAATGAAGGGAAAAATGGACTTTTGACACTCATTAAGTGTAGAATGGGAAAAGGAAGAGTGGTTTTACTCTTGAGAAAAAAAAATAAAGAAGGAAGAAGAGAAAATACGAAAACAAAGAAGAGAGGAAGAGAGCTTCGGTGGCTTGGGAGAAAAGAAGAGAGTTTGAGCTAGGGTTTTATCTTTTCTATATTTTCTAGAGAGATTTTGAGGTTGTTTAAGAAGAGGAAAAGAAAGAGGAAGAAAAGAGCTTCAAATTGGGCTAAACATCTCTTCATTTGGTGAAGATTTAAGGTAAGAACATTTTTAATACTTTGGATTTTTGAAAGGGTTTTGGTTAATGAAGCTTAGGAAATGCATAAGTTTAGGTATTATAGGATCAATTTTAGTTAATGTGCTTTGTGGGTTTTCATTTTTTTGCAACCCTATTGAATCTGGGATTTTGCTTATAAAAAGGGAATCAAGAAAGATAAGAGAAGCAAGAGAAGGGGCATTTTGAGCAAGTTTAAAGCAAGGAAATTCAAGGTGGGTCACATTTTTATAATTAAGTAATAAGTCATAAATGTTTCTTTCAAGAAATGGAAATAAGTGATTTCAACTACTTTTTAAATGTGCATGTATTGCTCTTTGAATGCTTTGAGAATATGCTACATGTTTTGTATATGAATTGTATTTTGAATTATGAAATGAATAATGAAAACGATTTTGAAAAGATATCAAGTTTATGAGATCATGTTTCGAAAATATGCCATTTTTGGGTAACAAGTTTACAAGTAATGAAATACATGTTATATAGATTTGGTTTGGTCCATTCTATTGTCAGGTGCACTTCGACTAAAGGCTTCTTCCGCCTGTCTGCTAGTGGCATGAAGCTCCTTCAAGGACACCCTCATGTTTAAGATTACGCAAAACCACTATGTGGAATTGTGTTAGTTCGTTTTGTTCACAACTACACAGGACCATTATATGGGAATATGTTAGCTCGTTTTGTTTATGGACCTCCCAAACCATTTTGATATGCTTCTGTGCCTAAATATAGTGACAAGATTGGTGTATATATGATTTGTATTTTTGTGAGTTTCGTAAAGAATTTGAGAAATATGTGTTTTATAAATCAATGTGAATCTTTATAATAGTTTTGCTTGTTACTGGTTATAAAATTGTTACCCGCGAGCTCTAAGCTCACCCCCTCCCATTCCATCCCATCCTTAGGTAAAGAGCATGGGATCGAATAGCCCAGGGGCAAGGCATCACTTTGATTATGTATCTTTTTGTACTTTAAGATAAATTTGAAAACACAAGGCTTTAGCTGCATTTTAAACAAATTATTGTTCATGTATCTTTTGTACTTTGGGATTTTGAGATATTGATGTATTATAGCTTGAAATGCCCATTAAAGTTTTGTAAAACTCTTTTTTTTTATATATTAATGAAAAATGATTGTGTTTTGCTTTTGATTATCAAAATTGGTATATTACATTTCAAACCTTCCATAGGTATCGAAATATGTGTTCTGACTCTAAGGGAAAATTGCATTAATCTAGGCAGAATTAGACAAAGTTTCTTCTAGAAAGTTGTAGTTTATCGTCTTAGCTTTCTAATGGTATAAAGTATGCGATTTTTGAACATCAGAGTTAAGAGATATGATTATTATAAGTTCTGATGTTTCTTTGACTAAGCCTTTGTCTGTGCTTCTTTGACCATTGGTCTGATGCATATTTGACCAACCCTTCGTTTGATGCTTCTTTGACCATTCGTCTGCTGCATCTTTGACCAAACCTGTCTTATGCTTCTTTAACCATTCATCTGATGCATCTTTGACCAACCCTTCGTCTGATGGTTCTTTGGCCAACCCTTCGTCTGATGCTTCTTTGACCGTTCGTATAATGTTCTTTGACCAACCCTCCGTCTAATGCTTCATTGACCATTCGACTGATGCATCTTTGACCAAGCCTTCATCTAGTTCATCTTAGACTGACTTCTTTCTTCTGACCCATCTACCCTTTGAAAATTCAAGATTTTGAGCCTCTATGTGGAAACATTACTCTTCAAGATCTTCACAAAAGTTGTAGATCTTGAAGTCATCTTTGAAACTGGCCTAAGAAGATCTTAATCTGACATTTCTAGTGAAAGTTATATCAATTGTCCCATGAAAGGTACAATATAATCGAGGACATAATCATGTTGGATTCTTTTGGTCATAACTTATCCTTTTGACCTCCAAATGAAGTGATTTTTGAACCAATAATTTTCTAACACATTCCTCTACCTCTCTATAACAATTGGTAGCTTTTAGTATTAATCTAAAAAAGATTGATTGAATCAAATTAAGGGTATTGGTTGGAAGAGTATGAATTGGATATTTTTGTTTTACTAAACATACTTTGGTTTTTTATTGATATCTTGATCTGTAGAGCTCCAAATGAGATGATTCTTATTTCTAAATAAATTAGAGACATGAACCTACAAATTGTATGAAGAAATTGAGTTTTAATTCAGTCTTTAAGATTTTTAAATTCTGGATGGAATTTGAGCATAGATTAAGATCAAGTTTCGGAAATAGGGCTCAACAAATGTTGCGGTATCAGAGGCTCACATGTCAAGACATTCGAGTTTGACTCTGGAAAGGGGGTCCAACAATCTGCATGACGTAACTCTGTGTAGATGCATTAAAAAGCCAACATTTACCTGCCAACATCGCCAGCAAAATAATAGATCTCATACGAATAAGATATTGAAACATGCAAAACCATATTCAGTCGGCAAATAACAAAAGATTCTTACAATTTTTTTCTTCACGCATAACAGTGGAGATAAGTTTCTCTTACCATTTGTTGAAGACTGACTAGTGCTATTTGTATATCTACGTACACACCGAAAACATAGAAATTATAGTTAGAATTGAAATAACAGAGTTTAGGAAAACATATAAATGCCAATGTTAATAAGAAATAGAGGTGAACGATGCATAACAATGCAGTCCAAGTAAAATGATCATCGACTGATTTAGGTTATTTCTTTCAGTAGCAGAAAGTTGACATGGGCCGTCTTTGATTCATCTAAAGAACATAAATCATTTACATATTTAAACAAACAGCTCAGACCAAGGAAAAAAAACAAGAAGAGAAGAAGTCGATGGGAGAGAAAGAGAGGAAACCGGAGCAATCAACATACTAAAAGGTTCTGGAGAAGGAGAAGAAGAAGAAGAAACTGAATTGAACTGCTTAAAAATTAATAAAAACATACATTAATAATAATAAAATGCAGACGTAACAGATGCAGAATCATTTATTAATTAGGTAGATAGATTTGCAGTAAATGTTATAGATATTAGCAAAATTTATTAGCAAAATTTATTAGTAGAATTTGTCTGCTTCATATAATATTTGTGTCAGTTTTTTATTTAGAAATAAAAATAAAAGTTCGTGGAAGACGCAAGAGTTATTTAAACAATTAATAATAAATAAAGTTAGTAGAGACGGAAAGTTTCATAAATAACAGTGAATTAATAATAATTGTGAATTAATATAACACACTTAATTTATTACACAATTAATAAAAAATTGTTTTATGTATTTATGTCACTATTATGACTAAGTCTATATATATTAAAAGTCACAAGCGTGCGTTTTAATATTAACTTATTATTATTAATTTTTATTAAGTATTATATACTAATATTAAGTATATATATATATATAGCTTTTCACTATCACAACCATGACTTGCATATCAATTATTATATTATTATTATTAAGTGCTAGATATTAATATTAAGTATATTAATTAATTATAATTATACAAGTCACAACCGTGCCTGGAAGGTTGTCACTAATATATATACCTAGCATTAATATATAATATCAATATATAGTAACTAATAATATAATAATTTGTCACAACCGCAAATAGGTATATAGATTAAGACATTAATATATATAACTTAACAAAAATTAATAATTATTAATATAGAGTTATGATTAAGATTTAAATTTAATATTAGTATACAAAAATTAATAACAATGAACAATTAATTTAAAATAATTAAACAGTTAATAAAAATTAGTTTTTGTATTTATGTAACTATTATGACTAAGTCTATATATTAAAGAGTCAATTGGCATGCATGTTAGCATTAATTATTAATTATTATTAAGCATTATATACTAATATTAATTATATATATAGCTCTTCACTTCTGTGACTAATAAGTCACAACCTTGAATTGTATATCAATTATTATTATATTATTATTAAGTACTAGATACTAATATTAAGTATATTAATTAATGATAATTATACATGCATGACTGTTAAGTCACAATCGTGCCTGGAAGGTTGTCACTAATATATGTACCTAGCATTAATATATAATATTAATATATAGTAACTGATAATATAATAATTTGTTACAACCGCCAATAGGTATATATATATATATATATATATAAAGACATTAATATATAAAACTTAATATATTATACAATTAATTATATAATGTTAAGCATCACTAAGCAGACATAGAGAATTCAGATGACAATGAAATCTGGTGAAGATGAAGGACAATATGTGAAGAGCTTCCAGTTCAAATTTCAGGTCAATCAAAGGTCCGGAGAAGAAGTTATAACCAAAGAATGAAAAGTGCAGAAAGCTGTTAAACAGCAGTGAACGACCATGCAATCATTGGATGGCCTCCTCTCTGTCACGATCATGCGTGTGCATGATCGTTCAACAACAAATGATCAGCTTTCTGTCACAATCGTGCTTGTGCACGATCGTGCAACTACTAGACTTTACCTTTCTGTCACCCTCGTGCTTGACGAGAATTGCCAGGGTCAAGTTAAACACACAATTTTTAAGTTGTTTGACCCTCCCTTTACCATATAATAGCATGCTCATGGGTGTGACTTAACATGTCACACCCGTGAGCAAAGATTTAAAAATTAAATAATAATATTTAATTAAAAATATTTAATAAATGATAATAACATGCACGATTGTGACTAATATATAGTTAATAATAATAATAATAATTACATAATTACATAATTAACAATTAATTAATAACAAGAATTAATAAAAACATGTAATAAATTATAATTAATAGTAACATAAATAAAAAATTAATAATATTTAATAATGAATAATACCATATTTAATAATCAAATAATAATAATCAATAATTAATTAAAAATATTTAATAAATAATAATATCATGCACGGTTAATAATAATAATTAATAATTACATGTTTAAAAATTAACTAATAATAAGAATTAATAAAAACAAGTAATAATTTATAATTAATAATAACATAAATAATAATATTTAATATCATAATTAATAATTAAATAATAATTAATCAACAATAATTATTAAACGATAGTAATAAGCTCGTTAGCATAGACTTAATAATTAAATAACAATAATTAATAATTAATAATAACATGCATAATAGTTAAATAATAAATGTAAAGTAACTTGTATGATAAGGGTTAAGGGCATAAGCTTAGTAGCTTGGACCCGTTTTGGTTTCTTCCTAACCCGTTTTCACCACAATTGCCCTAGCACCTATGGGAACCCTACAACTGGACATTGGAGGGAACAACCCCCCGCCCCCCGCTCCTCCATCCTTTCAATGGAGTTTTAAGGACATGTTGATCAACCATGCATCACTCCTTGCTAATTCTATTGACCGGCTATTGACGCTGCCGCCAGAAGCTCACAGAACCGGCTCCCACAAAGGAACACCCGCGATCTATTTTTTGCCTTCCCATATGTTACGTATAAAAAATAATGACAGCTGTTATACTGCTCAAAAGAGTATAAAAAGTGTAACCGCTACCTCACAAGGGGAAATTAGCTAATGTAATGTTTGTGTCTCTCTCTCTCTGTCTCCCTCTCTCTCCAGCTCTCTATTCTTCTTCTGGACTCTTCTCTTCCCCCTCCCCCTTTCTCTTCTGATTTCATAACACCATATCTCTCAGATTGTTCAACCTTTTATCTGGGCTCTTGTTGGGAAATTTTCCCAAGGATATAATAAGCAGAACCCATCTCTTGGCCGGCCTCCTATTGAGGAATTGGAGACATATTTTAAGGCTCTTGATCTGAAACGTGAAGTGCAGCTAGGCCTCCTTAATAATCGCCATGTCTTAATACAGATTTCCCATTATGAAGACTTCCTTCGATTGTATTCACGGTTGGTCTAGTACATCAAAGGCATGCCAATGCGCATTCTCAAATGGACAGAGGATTTTCATGTGGACAGAAAGGCATCCTTTGCCCCTGTATGGATTTCCTTCCCTTGGCTCCCAATACATTTTTTCAATCAGTGAACATTGATGACAATAGCCTCACTAATTGGTACTCCCTTACGCCTTGATGCCTCCACGCGCACGCTAAAAAGGACAAATATGGCCCGTGTTCAAGTTGAAGTTAATCTTCTCAAGCCCCGATTGGATAAAATCTGGATAAGGTGTAGAGCAAGGCTTGGGTTTCTGGCAGAAAATTGAATACGGAGATGCACCAGATTATTGTACCCATTGATGGCATGTTGGCCATTTTGAGTTAATCGGTATTGTTCATAACCCTAAGTTGAAGCTTGCAGACAATCAACCTCCCCTTACTCCTCGAGGGCGCTGACAACAGAAGGTTAAGCAAAAATATGTGCCATTTGATCCTTTCCTTAGTGACGTAGCTTGATACGTGCTTAATTGTTGATATTTTTAATTATTTTTACTTAAGGATTATTGATACAAAAATGATTAAAATATTTATTTTAATTTATATTTAATTTTAGGTACAATTTAAGAATAAAGAAATTAAAGTGAGTCAAAAGTACCCCATTTAAGATATTTTCCAAAGATTTACTTTTGCTTACCTTCATGGAGGGAGAAGAAAAAAAAATAACAAAAAGCAAGATAAATGAAAAATATATAAGCATAAGACAGAAAGACACGGCAGCAGGGATTTAAATAGGAGGTTGCACTTGATTAGGAAATCAAAATCAAATACAAGGGATACGCATAAGGTTTAATGGAGTGGCATTTTAATTGGTCAGATGATTGTAGAAGGAAGAAAAATCACGCAAGTGGGTCACAACAAAAGGAGATCAATTAGCTAGATGTAACACCCCACTCCCACAAGACACATACCCGACATCTATGGTGATATCCGAGTACGTATCTTGCAAGAGTGGCGTGCTAGGACAAACAATCAATCGAACTTCATTTTCAAAACTTTTATTTCTTTAAAACAAGGTTCACGTGAGCGGAAAATGACTAATCGAATCGGGCCCATAGCTTTTAAAAACATTCCCATTTGCAAGTTACACTAGTCACAAACATTGGTATTCAACAATAATTTGGGCCCATTTCATAAATATATATACATCACTTGAAACCATAAAAAAATCATTTCATTACCAAATCATTTACAAACACTTTGTACAATTTTGCGGAATATAAATCAAAGATAAAAATCACTAAGGAAATATGCAGGTGCAAACTGATCCTGACCCCTAATCTAAAACAGACCTTAATAGCTGAACTCCAATTGATCTAATTGGGTAACTCCTCTGAACCTGAAAAGCCACATTGCAATTTTGTTGAGATTTGTAAACTCGATGAGTGAACCATCATCGATGAATTCAAATATCACATAATACATAATTTAATCATTCAGACATACAATTATAATTCAGTAACTATCACAATATGGCATAACATTTAATCATTTCCAAAGCAGATAATATATAAACAATTTCTTATGCATATGACACTCACATTCGTTGTTATTGTTATGACTGAAAGCCTATCACATTTATATATAATTACTGGCCCAAGGGCTCAGTGAGAACAGAATTACAGAGCATAGCTCACGTACACACATATATATCATGGAGCATAGCTCGACGTGCACTCACATATATCACGGAGCAAAGCTCTACGTGGAAGCGCTTCTTAAAAGCAATTCAG
>JANZLX010000009.1:21257626-21270956 GCA_025531955.1 Erythroxylum orinocense
ATGATCGACGTAAAGACCTAAACCTAGTGGCAATCTACGGCATATATAAGGTACTATTCCTACCGGATTCAGGTATGAGATTACAACCCTACTTTTTCATACTTTCAGCAACCAAAACCTACTCAAAAACACTGACTTGAGCGTCGGAGGGGCTCCCGGGAATCAACTCTCGGCCCGCCGTTATTTGTTTTGCAGGTATTTCACAGCCAGAATCACTCTGACCATGGATCAAGACAACAACGTTCAACCTCAGCTAGATCAGGCTGAACCAAATACCATACCTCCTTAGTTAAATACAATATTGATAAAGGAAATATATATTACAAAGCTATGTTTAACTTATACAAATCTCAAACTGGGTAGAGTATATTAAGAACTAAAATATTTTAAAAATTAAATTTACTTTCATTTATAAACATATGCACATATTTACATATTAATTTTATATAAAACTTTAGTTGCATATTTTAGATTACTAAACATAATTAACATAACAAATCTCATCTCAACAGTCAGGTGATCAGAGTTCAATAGCATAGCATCTTGTAAAATAATGGTGACTCAAATGCAATACCTCCGATGTTGAGATCTTAGGTCTCAGCGAACAACTTGGACTGTAGCTAAGCGTCACTATTTTACGATTAGATTGATGCGCAATGTGACATAAACAGAAGTATAAGATGTAAAATAATATAGTGTTTAAACTAAAGTTGAAGTTGAGGATGCCAACAAATTCGTGGTCCCTTTTGAAGACGAAGAGGAGGGGGAAATCCCAAAGAAATAATCGAGTTGTCTATGTTTTGGCAATGGAAGGTTGAGGTGGCCAGGGCTGGGGTTGGAGGCAAACGTGTGACCTCAAAAACATGTTAGCAGTCACATTCCTATTAAGGCACGTACCTTACCAAGGACCATCTGTAGGTTGTCCATTTCTCAACTGAGCAGGAGCCGGTAACGGTCCTAAGCACCAGGCAGGACACCTATTCAAGTTCACTTTTATTAAGGATCCACCTTTAATGTATTTTAACAATAATTTTTTAGTATTTTTTCATTTAAAAGGGTAGCAAATCTTTAGTTATTGAAAAAAAAGTTGACATCAATTAATAAATAACTTCCTTTATTAGCCAAGAAGATAAAGGGTTTTCTTTATTAGCCATACAACTTTAATTTTTTATATTTATAAATACCTTCGAAATATTTGAGTGTATTTTTATACTCTAATTTTTTTATTTTCAATAACATATGAATCTAAGATATTTAAACTCAAAAATTGATGGTTAAAATTTTTCATAATTATTTCTTCGAAATTCTAAATGATAATTTAAAGATAAAGTTACTTATTTTTTATTTATTTTTAACTTATTAAATATTTGAACATATTATAATTAATTTGTAATTTTTCACTAAAGTGGACATTATATTAGCATTTTAAATCAAAATATAATATTAAATAATATTGTGTTTATTTTTGTTTCTCTTTTTTATTTTTAAATTACTTATTATTAATAAAAATATAATTAAAAGTTAATAAATAATTTAATTTTTGTAATTTTCATTATACTTTGCCACATTTAATAATTATTAGATTTGAGTTCTTGTAGAGGTTCACTTAAATTTAGTTATAATATAATTCAAAAATTACATAAACGGCTTCATTTATTACAAAAATTTGTATAATTCTATTAAACATGTTGTGATAATTAAATAATAATAAAAATTATTTAATAATTAAATAAGATCGTAAATAGTTGAATATATTTGATTGGTTTTTTGTAAATAGGTTAGTAACATTAGATTACTATTTTTACCATTATGTTAATTCCTATAAAAGAAATTATTTAAAAAAATAACTAATATTAATAAAATTCAAGAGTTACTAAAAATATTTTATATAATAATTTACACCTTTATCTAGTTGCTTGATAAAATAATATTAGCAAGATATTATAGACTGATGTTATAATTATTTAATATTTTGTTAAATATGTAAACTTATAAATTAGGTAAATTATGTATAAATATTAAATTTTAATAATAAAAATATCGTTTTCAAATTTATATATTGCTGATTTATTGATACCTATTTTTTACATCGTCTATTGCCTATAAAATGTTAAGATCGGCATTACTGAGCCATAAGATACTCCTCTCTTAACTTTGTTTTATTTCACTTTCGTGAAAACGAAATTCATGCGCTGCTTCAAGCCTTGTTATCCACATTTAATGCCTTTTTGTCACTTTTATGCACGCTTGCTGCTGCTTGTCTATATCTCTACTTACCAGTTCCAACTGCATTGTCTATCTTAACATGGGGTCGCCTAATATGTGTCCCTTACAACCGATAATATTCCAGGCTACACGATTAACATCTGTCCATGCTTCTTTTACAAATCAAACAAACCATCCCATTCGAATAATTTGAGTGCATGATAATATCTGCGTACGACTGATGGTGTAGTACTGGATGACATTATGGTTGCAGTCCCTCACTTCGGTAAGAGTTCAGATCTTTTGTCTAATATTATGTTGTTTTATTATGTTTAATAAATCTTAACCATTTATTTATGTGGAATCCGTATAGAATCCATGTTAAACTTGTAAAATAAATAACTGAAATTTTATGAGATAAGATAAAATAAAGTAAAATTGAACAGAATACTTACGCTCTTCCGGCGACGAGTAGGACGAGTGAGTGGTGATAATTTCAGTTCTGCGCTTGTCCACTCTTTGGAGCGTTGAATTTCCTGAAGAGTAGAAAAGTAAGTCAAAATTGTTGGGTTGCCATTATAAGTGCTATTGCTCTACATAATGGAGTCATCAGGGGTTGGCTTGGCTCACTTTTAGCTTTTGTAAGGGTCAACATGCGAGGTGGCGGTAGCTTAGCTAGCTAGTAGGTACTTAACAGGAGAAGAAACAAGCAACACGTGGCTGACCGTAAAGCATCTTTGTCCACCTACGCATGTTCTTTTTACAAAGATTAGGCGCACGTTCAAGAACCCAAACATTCTTAGTTTGCTATCCAAACTACATAATTACAATTTTGGGAATAGAACCGCAATAATGGATTAGCTATCCTTCCTAGTTCTCACATACGCTCAGTTAAAAAGGTCACCCACTTTGACTTTGTCACCTTTACACGAGTCCAGCAATATTGCACCAAATCCTTTGGAGTTATAAGCGGAAAACATCTGGATTTGGAATGAGCATTGTTCCCAACATTGCGAATGATCTGTATAGGTAACGAATTCCTCAATAATGTAAGTTGGGTTCATGCATCTTTTCCATTTCAAACTCTTATGATTAGACCATATGCATGAGAAAGACAAGAGCAAAGAAAAGGCGAAACATATCACTTGATTTATTAAGCATCCTATGCTTTAACGTACAAGGTTCACATCTTTTAATTAATGAAGATTTTTGTAACGAGTCTCCACGGTCAATTGATTTTTTTAAAACCTTGTCTAAATCTAACTCATTTTACAAACTAATTTTGATGATCAATGTTCTTATTTGTCTTTGTCCACAAAACTTGTTCTTAGTCTATTGACTTCAACCCCCTTGACATACTTTCACGTACAATCTATTCTTCATGGCTGAGTCAATTTTGAACGAAGCTTTTGAATTTCTGATCCGCATACTAATACAGGCATTAGAAGATTATGTAAGCTCAAAGTCAAGGTGGGAGCCCGTCATTTTCTGGCAATTTTTGGAAATCCGTGAAGGTTAGGCACCAAGTTGCTATCTATCTACAGAAACATTTCTATTCCGAGGGTGGAGTTAAATCAATTAATCAACATCTCGTCTACGGAACTATAGTATACTAATACCTGTTCTCCATAACTGATACCATTTTTTTTTCTTTTATAATGCTTTTAGTTCTAGATACAATGTGTATATAAATCCGGAATCTTGTCTTCTAGCTATTCGGATGGGAACAGTAAGCTACAATTATTTTGCGATAGCTTCGAATATGTATAGTTCAATTATAGTTTGGTATAAGAATGATAAAGTCAGGGACATATATACGGACAATGATCACTTCTTTGACTATAACTGGTAACCAACTATTACTATCAACTTTCCCCCATAATGTTGTGCTTTCTTTTAACATGTATCGTGTGCCTCTCACTTACTGACTCGAAGTTTATTGACCAAAGTAATGGACTGCTTGGCTTGTTAGACGAAAATTGCCTGAAAACAGAAGCTGCAGTCTGCAGACACTGCATGAATGAAGCGACGAAGTCCTCTTGATTCGGAAACAGATTTATTGAAGACGAAGTCCTCTTTAATTTATTGTTTAAAATTCCAAGTGATAAACACGTTATTTTCACTTAAATTTCAATTTTAGATTTTGTCAAGGAAATTTCTATTATTAATATTTAAAAAATCTAAGTAAAATTAAACTAAACATTTTGGTAATTAAAGGACTAAAATAAAAATACTAGTGACTTAAAAGATTAGAATACTTTTATCATAGAGTTGAATATTCTCCTCCAAGCAAGAATCAAGCATGAGATTTCCTTTTCATCAATGCTTTATACGGCTTTTCTTTTCTTTGTTGCTTTTGTACATGGTGTGAACATTTTTGCTGATTATGTGTTTAATCAGTCTAAGTCTAAGATGAGTGGTGTCTATTCATTAAAATATTTATGGTTAATGTGACAGATACCATCTTCCTTAACTTCAGCTTGAATATAGCTTTTGTCCGACAACATCATACTAGTCCAAAAGATTGATGCTTTACGACAGAATAATGTATACTTTACTGTCAAAAAGTTCCATTGGAGATAAGTATTATATAAGAGTGTACAAATATAAGTCAAATATGTAATAGCCACGAGCATTTTAGTCGCCAATGCCTTTTCTCTAACTTACTGAAATCTGAACAGAAACAAACAAACAATTAATGTAAATGATTTAGTAATCTCTTGGATGGAAAACATTACCCCACAACCTCAGACAAGTAGTAGTCCATCAAAGATGGTATCAAATTACTCACTCATTTCCGTAGGAGTTGTTGTTTCCCCAGGACAACCATTACAACAATTCTAAGCACGACGTGACACAAGAATGTAAAGAGATAACAACCTAATTTGTCAAGTCATTAAAACGTGTCGACGATAATGTTAATGTTTTGTCGTGATATGTGAGCCATCTAAAACCATCATACATAATTGAAGTTGATAGAGAATGGACAAAATTGTTAGCTGAACAGCGTGATCAATTTCACTTTGCTTTAACGCTTTCAATCGTCTGATCAATTTCACTTTGCTTTAACACTTTCAATCGTGGCATTGAGAGAACTCAACTGGAATCGTGAAAGCCCCAAAAGCCAAAATTACGTGTTGTTCTCGAAGTCGGGAAGGAACACATAAAAAAGTACCCATCCATATCCGAAATGGCAAAAAGAAAAGAATAACCGACCTCAACAACAGGATTGAACTAGAGTAGAGACCACAGACCGAGCCCTGTTGTGGTACAGTCAACAGATTTCTTGTCAAAATTGTCATAATATATGGAGAAAAATTGATGGTTAGTATACAAAAGTTTCCTTCTTGATGGTCCAAACCTAACTACACATAAAAGAAGTGGGGACCGTCGCTGTGGTGTTATAAGACGACTACCACGCCACCCATCACCACCACACCACACCATTATGGATGGTGTATAAGTTCTCTCTTGTTATTAATAATTCCACAGGCTCCTATATGCTCCTGGAATTCCTAAAAATACTAAATGGTTGTGTATGTTCGTTGATTTCCTGTAGTATTTTGTTCATTAAAGCAGCTTTCTCTTTTCCTATATAGCCGAGGCATCTAGCTTCTACTGCTTTGACACTGCCGATTGACTGTGGGTCGCCTCCGCAATTATTGTGACTTAATCAAAACACCCCCTTAATTTATTTTCGTATCTGTCCCTTTCTATAATACTTTATTGCAACCATATATTTCACCTGTGCTACATAAACAACACACAGAGTGAAAGAGAATGGAGGGACAGTCTAAAGAAATGGCAGAAAATAGCTTTTACGTAGAACATCAACCTGAAGGTTATGATAATGGTGGAATTCGCAAGAACCTAGATGATGATGGTCGAGCCAAAAGAACTGGTATGTTCTTTTTTCTCATACTTAATCTCTTTTCTGAGTGAGTATATTTTTGCTTTTACATGTATATCGCGGTCTTCTTTTCAGTTTTATCTTGTTTTAACGGATTCTTCTTTGATTTTCTTTTCTATGGTATTTGTAAAGGGACATGGGTGACTGCAAGTTCCCATATTATCACCGCCGTGATAGGCTCTGGAGTGCTCTCTCTGGCATGGGCCATAGCTCAGTTGGGCTGGTTGGCTGGACCTATTATTATGATATCCTTCTCGTTTATCACTTTTTTCACTTCGACTCTTCTCGCCGACTGTTACAGATCTCCTGATCCAGTCACCGGAAAGAGAAACTACACGTATATGGATGCCGTTAGAGCCAACTTAGGTTTGTGTGTCGTGTTCGATTATGCCAATACCTCGTACTGTCTGTTATATAGCAATCCTCAGCTGTAAAAACTCTCTTTCTCTCGACAATTTGTATCAGGAGGCAGGAAAGTTCAACTATGTGGACTGGCTCAGTACGCAAATCTGGTGGGAATCACTATTGGTTACACTATTACTGCTTCCATTAGTATGGTGTGAGTTCCAACACATTCATCAACTCTATCACCAAACTCGAAATCAGGATTATTTGTTGAAAATATATTTATATTTTTTCCGTATGATAAGATAATTAAGAACAGGTTGTTCTAGTTGTATTCATTTCACAATTCAAGAGTACCACAAACGGACGATAATAAAGATTTGACACAGCGTTATTTGGTTTATGAGGATCTGATTGGTGACTTATTTATTCATCTATGTAGCTCTAACTAAAATACAAAACTATGTTCGGTTTTTAGGGCCGTGAAGAGATCAGATTGTTTCCACAAGCACGGGCATCATGTAAGGTGCCAGATATCGAACAATCCATACATGATAATCTTTGGTTGCATCCAAATCCTGCTAAGTCAAATACCGAATTTCCATAAGCTCTCGTGGCTCTCGATACTTGCAGCAGTCATGTCTTTTGCTTACGCTTCCATTGGCGTTGGACTTTCCATTGCAAAAGTAGCGAGTATGAAATTGGACCAGAAAATCTTTGATCTGCTGTCTTAATTAATAAATCGGTTGAAACTGTATGTGTTACTCTTGATTTGTGAAGGTGGGGCACGTGCAAGGACAACCTTGACAGGAGTGACCGTTGGAGTGGAGGTGTCAGCAGAACAGAAAGTTTGGAGGACATTCCAAGCTATTGGTGACATAGCCTTCTCGTATGCTTTCTCCACTGTGCTCGTCGAGATCCAGGTACTCAGTTAATTGGCTAACACTTTGCTGTTGTTTTATACTTTAGTTGTTCGTTTATGGGTTGCAGTGAAAATGCTTTCTCAGATATCTCGTGTTCGTGTATCATAATTCTCCATTATCATTACACTTGTGTAAATTAAGATCCGAAAGGAAAATAGTATAAAACTGGAACATTCATGCAAGTGGGTTAGTTTCAAGTAATGGCGACCTGATAGTGCGATCCATAGATGGAACTCGAAATGCGTGCCAGAGTAAATGTTGGCATCGGCTTACTACTGCTACCGTCTGCGAGATCGATTGCACTGTGGGAAACCAACCATGCTAACAGTTAGGTGTAAATCTTGAAAAGTTGCCCATGCCAACAGTTAGGTGTAAATCTTGAAAAGTTCAGAGGCAGGAGATGGAGAAATGTAGAGATGTTACATACATACAAACATTCATACTTTGGAAGAACTTTTAAGACGTGCAGAAGGACAAATTTCATAAAAGTAGCAATAGACA
The DNA here is from genome assembly GCA_025531955.1 of Erythroxylum orinocense. NCBI lineage: Eukaryota > Viridiplantae > Streptophyta > Magnoliopsida > Malpighiales > Erythroxylaceae > Erythroxylum > Erythroxylum orinocense. The sequence goes on from JANZLX010000009.1 coordinate 21,265,511, forward strand.
AACACGTCTGGACCGACTCTATGACTTTTGGTAGGTTCCCACGCCAAAGGGAATTTGAAAGTTGCTTGTACTAAATTGATTTACTTCTCCGTTTCAAAAAAAAAAAAAAAAAATTGATTTACTTCTCTAGAGTCTACTTTTGTGGAGGACCAAGTCCTTGTGGTAATACTATAGTAGAGTGTCCTCATATGGTCCTTATGGGTCTGTCTGTAGAGAGATTCCCTATGGACCACTGCTTCCATGTTCTGGGCCATTTAATACGATGGCTCTTCTGGGAGTGATGTGCTGTCTAAGCCCACTTTGCACATACTCTTACCTGTTTCCCTCGTCCTCTGTTCAGTTTCATGCACAATTATTTCGAGTATTGTCGGGTTCAACTTCACAATAGTAGCAATCATGTAACACAACTGTTCCGTCCCTGAATGGCAGGACACATTAAAGCAAAATCCCCCGGAGAACAAAGTAATGAAGAGGGCATCCTTTGCTGGGATCGCGACGACCACCACCTTCTATCTTCTGTGTGGTTGCATTGGTTATGCAGCATTTGGAAATGACGCTCCTGGCAACTTCCTTACTGGTTTTGGTTTCTACGAACCTTTCTGGCTTGTTGACTTTGCTAATATATGCATTGCCGTCCACCTCATTGGTGCCTATCAGGTGAGTTGAATGATTAAAAAAAAAAAGTCATAAGCTTGTGCATGATTCTAACACCATTTCCATTACAATACCAGGTTTTCGCTCAGCCAATCTTTAATTTCGTGGAGACAAAATGCCAGAAACATTGGCCCGACAACAAGTTGATAACAAGTGAACATGCCATTACCATCCCATGTTATGGCGTCTATTATCTAAACCTATGCAGATTGGTGTGGAGAACTGCATTTGTGGTGCTAACATCAGTTTTAGCAATGTTACTTCCATTCTTCAACAACTTCCTAGGTCTCCTTGGAGCCGTTTCCTTCTGGCCCTTGACAGTGTATTTCCCCATAGAAATGTACATTGCAAGGGCTAATATTCCTAAGTTCTCTTCCACTTGGGTTTGGCTTAAAATACTGAGTTGGAGCTGTTTGGGAGTCTCACTCGTCGCAGGAGTTGGATCAGTTGAAGGCCTCATTCATTCTCTCAGGACATACAAACCCTTTGGAACTCCCGAGGAATAGTGCATTGCTATGTAATAAACTTCTTACTTTAGTGTCTGTTTGGATGAGCTTATTTTAGTAAAGTTTTTATTAGTAGAGCTTTTCTGAGAAGAGCTTTTCTGAAAAGTCAGTTATCAACTTGGCTGTCAATCAAAAAGTTTTTCAGTTTGAAAAAGCTTCATTTGCTATAAGAAAATATATTATCTTTTTTATTTTCTAATTCCCCAATAATATGTTTCATAATTGAAAATAAATAAAATAACTTTTAAAATCTCCTTTGAGAAAATAAATCTTACCACTTATGCTCATTATGATTTTATTAAGTGTGAAAATATATTCTATGAAAATAAAAGATTTGGAAAATATTTTTAAGAAATAAATTTCTAATTTTTTTAATAATGCTTATGATATTCCTTTTTTTTTGGTTGAAATTTTAAGAAATTACATTACCAAAAAACGGTAAAGACTACAATGTACAATATATTACAACCTACAAAGGAAGTAATGGGGAGAAATAGCCCCTACTTTTCATTTGCGCAAACAAAACAAACTACTTACAACTATAGAAACCGTCTCCTCATAGCTAGTTGCATAGAATTCTGCTTCCCAATCATAATGATGGCCTCCCTTATCAAATTAATTATGCATTTCGCAAGTTCATATTTACTTCGTTCAACTTGCCTGTAAAGTCGTTTGTTCCTCTCCCTCCATATGTGGTAAAGTACCATCTGAAACGAAGCTTTAATAATGAAGTCGTCCAGCTTCCTTGGTTTGGTTCTATGAATAACCTTTTCCAGCCCATCACTCCAATTGTATACCGAATTCAGAGTGTCTATCAAGTGCAATATTCAACTCCACACTACTTTGGCATACTCATATTCAAAAAACAGGTGGTTTCTACTTTCGTTTACTTGCTTACACAACACACAAGTAGGATCAAAAGTACCAAACCACCTATTCTTAGTTCTCAATCTATTTTTAATAGCTAGCCACAAGAAGAAAGCAGATTTAGGGCATAATACCTGTTTCGAAACTAGTTCAGTCTAAGGTACCTGCTACCTTAGCTCCATCCCAATGCCACGTCCTGAAGAGGTTGAGAAGACGCCATCTTGAGTAGCTGTCCAAATCATCTTGTCTGGAGTGTTGCTCAGGAGAGTTCCGCTCATAAAGCTAATATTATAACTGAATCTGCTCCTGAGCAGGCGATCTCCCTCTTTTACAACCCATGCAAGTGAGACTGCTTTAGGAATCCGGTTCCTAACCCTCATTAGTTCAGTTTGTATCCATAGAAGACTTCGCACATGCCAATTATCTAACCAAAAAAAAGTTTCCTCACCATTCCCAATTCGATTCCAAATTGCAGGAAAAATTAATTCTCGCAATTGTTTAAAAATCTAAGAGTAATCATGCCTCACTTGGAGATTCCAGAAACTTTGCCCCTTAAGGCGGTAAACTTGCACCTATTTAACCCACATCGCCTCTTTATCCACGAATAAACATCAAATTCTCTTCATAAGCAAACATCTTTGCATTAAGCTGAACGAAAGTATACTCAATCCCCCATGCATCTTAGAGAGGACAATCTCACTCCACTTAACTTTCGCACCCTTACACTTTTCATGCTTACCAGTCCATAAGGATGCTTTGAAAATCTGCTACATTTCTTTAGTCACTTACTCACTTTCATCAGAATTATGACATGAGCTGTCTAGTGCACACTCATGCTATTCAAGATAGAGACAATAAGGCTAACTCTGGCTACAAAGGAGAGAAATTGATTCTACCATGCATTGATTCTACGCTTTAGATTTTCCAGCAATGGGAAGAAGTCAGAATACTGAGGCTCACCTGAGGTGATGGGAACACCCGAATACCTAAATGAGGCGCCTTGAGGAGATAACCCGACCAGATTGCTAAGCTCTCCTCGATTGCTTACATTCGAGGATATATAAATGGCGCTCGTCTGGGTGTTCATTTGCAATCTTGACCAGTGAGAAAAAGTGTTCATCAACATCACTAACACCTGCGGCTTAGCCTTGCATAGAAGAATCATGTCATCCGCATATACATAAGATAAGACAGTTTCAATTCTTTGCATTGGTAATGGTACTGAAAAAGCCCATTGCATTGTACCAATTTGGTTAACAACCTTGATAATCCCTCCATTGCCTGCGCTAATAAGTAAGGGGAGAGAGGGTTCCCTTATCTTATCCCTCTTTGAGTCTTAAATGGCATCGTCGGAATACCATTAATAAGAACGCTCAAAGAGGTCGATTGTATGCATTGAGAGATCCAATGACAAAACCTCGGGGGCAATCCAATTCCCAGCATGCATTCTTTCAAGTATTCCCAGTCTATAGTATCAAAAGCTTTATAAAGATCAATTCGTAAGGCACAACTATTAATCTTTTTCCCAGTATGATATTAACCCATCAGCTCTTGAAGCAACAATATATTGTCTCCTATATTCCTTGACGGGAGAAAGGCCCCCTAAGCATTGCTGACTACCTCCACCAATACCCCTTTCAAACGCTTCGCTAAAAGGAAAGCAATGATTTTGTAAATTGTATTGCAACACGAAATCGATCTGAAATTTGTAATCTTATCAGGGCGTTCTTTCTTGGGAATTAAGGAGATGTAGGTATGATTTATCTCTTGTAGGAGCTTCCCAGAGGAGAAGAACTCTAGTACTGCCTCCGTAACCTGCTAACCCGTGACGTCCCATATCTGTTAGAAAAACCCAACCGAAAACCCATCAAGACGGGGAGCTTTGGAGCTATTCAAGCGGAACAAGGCATCCTTCACTTGCAAAGTTGTGAAAGGGGCGTTTAGCAAGTCCAATCTTTCTTGACTTGAAGTTCAACACATTTTTAACCCCAAATCCATCCCGGCTTAAGCCAACATTGTGACCCATAAGTTAAACAAAGAAATCCCTAACATGATTCGACACCGCTGCTTGACCTCTTCTTTGGATTCCTCCCGAATCCGTCAGTTCAAAAATGGTATTAATGTTACGTTGTGCAAGTATAGCTGCATGAAAGAACTTGGTGTTTCGGTCGCCCTCCTTCAGCCAGTTTTGTCTTGCTTTTTGTCTAAGAATGGAGTCATTCAGCATCAATGCCTCCTGATACTTGTGCATGGCATCGGACTCAAGTAACCACAATTTTTCATTTAGTAGCTCCCTATAACACTGCTGCTGTAGATCTACCAAGTGTGTGCTCAACTCCTGGACGTTGCGGGTTCGTTGCTTACTAAATATTTTGATTAATCATTTTGCAAGCTTCAGCTTTTGCATCAACTGAAACCCCTTATAGCCCTATATCTCTAGCCTCCAAAATTGTGCAATCATGTCCATAAAACCCTCAACTCGGAGTAAGCCATGAAGAACCAAAAAGGGGCACCAGGTCTAGTATTATCAAACTGATGATGAATGATAATGGGCGTGTGGTCTAAAAAAATCGGGTCACCGAACTCCGCTGAATCAAATGGGAAAGATAGGAGCCATTGCTGATTCATCAACCCTCTACCAAGCGTCTTCTAAATATACATGTTACCTTGTTGTTTGTTCTCCCATGTGAACCATCTGCCACACCCTCTAAGATCAGTTAAGTTAGAATTACCAAATAGGTGTTGTAACTCTCCTCCGGCACCTTTATAGAATCTCACCCCGCCCTCAACTTTAGAAGAGGTGAGACAACAGTTAAAATTCCCAGCTACCACCCACGATCCCCGTATCCCAGCATAGAACTCCAGCAACTCCTTCCATAAATCAGCCCGTTGGAATGCAAAGTTTGAAGCATAGATTAAAGTAACCGTAAAAAGGTCCTTTCTAAGTTCCTTACAATGCAAGTGCATATACTGGTCCCCCATCTTGATCATTTGGACTTCAATTTTATCAAAATTATACCAGCAAAGGATTCTGCCATTATAGTGATGCACATGATTGGAGATAAGACTCCATTGGGTCCCCAAAAAAGATAAACCCTTCCTATCAGCTGAGGCTTTTATTTTTGTCTCCAATAATCCTACCAAAACAGGATTTGAGTTAGCTACAAGTTGCTTTACCATCAGCTTTTTGAGGGGGTCATTGAGCCCCCTCGTGTTCCACACTAACATTGACATCATTAGAATAAGCACTTGGGGGACATATCCCCTTTGTGCTTTTTCTTTTTCGCTTTCTTCTTAGTTGTCGGCCGTTTTGGTTGCTTGGCCGAGCTCGGAGAGAACTCCCCTTCTTTCATGATTAAACCGAATGTTTGCTTATGAATGATGTTAAGATCAAGAACTGCCTCGCTCCCCGTTGAGCG
>JANZLX010000009.1:21286897-21298600 GCA_025531955.1 Erythroxylum orinocense
TTAAAATTTAGTGAATTACAAGATGCATACTCAGAATTATTAGAAGATTCGCATGCAATTCTGAAGTAGTACAAATTGCTTAAGAAAAAGTGTGTAGAAAACTTGAAAAATACGCAAGCGTTAGAAAAGGAGAATGTCTGCTTGAAGAAACAAGTAGATGACATGAAGAAAAAGGTAGTTATAGATAGATCTGAAGAGATTAATCAGCTGAAGCTAAGAATTAACAGTTTTTCAGCTGATCTATTAACATTTACAGAAAGTACAAGAAAAATGAACGACATGTTAGGAAAATATAGACACCCTAATGATAAAACTGGATTAGGGTTTACCAAAAACTATACTCAGCATAGAAAGAATCCTGTACCTCATAAGAATAAATTCCATCAGTCATATCATTATCATGCTATGAATTATGCTAGAACTAACTCCAAAGGACCCAAGAAAATCTGGGTACCCAAAAGGTAAATAATATCTCTTGTGGATATCATTCCTTGGAAGAAACAACAAGCACCATTGGTACTTGGACAGTGGATGATCGCGACACATGACGGGAAGAAGTTCTATGTTCCTAGATCTTTAGTATAAGAAGGGAGGGTCGGTAACTTTTGGAGACAACCAACAGGGCAAAATAATTGAAATCGATAAAATCGGTAAAGATTCCTTTGCATGCATTGATAATGTGCTGCCAGTTGATGGTTTAAAACACAATTTATTTAGTGTTTGTTTGTGTGCAAGATTTCAAGCAGATCCTAGAGAGCCTCATTACATTGCTGTAAAAAGAATTTTGAGATATCTTTTAGGTACTACTGATCTTTGCTTAATGTATGAGAAAGGTAAAGATTTCAGGTTAATTGGTTACTGTGATGCGGATTATGCCGGAGATAGGAGTGATAGAAAAAGTACGAGTGGAGGATGTCACTTCCTTAGCCACAACCTAGTTTCCTGGTCAAGTAAGAGGCAAAGCTCAATTGCTCTATCAACTGTAGAAGCTGAGTATATGTCAGCTGCAAGTTGTTGTTCACAGACGTTGTGGATTAAGTATCAGCTAGAAGACTACTTAGTACAAGAAGATGAAATCCTAATCTACTGTGACAACACAAGTGCTATCAACCTGTCGAAGAACCCAATACAACACTCAAGGGTTAAACATATCAAAGTTAGACACCATTTTCTATGAGACTACGTTCAGAGGAAGATCGTAAGTCTTAAGTTTCTTGAGACGAACTATCAATGGGCAGACATCTTCACTAGGCCATTAAGTGAAGAAAGATTCAAAGAAATTAGATGAAACCTCAACATGGTTATGCTGAGTGATCAACAGTCTGACACGTCATGACCTAAATGGTTCTCTTATTTAAGAAGATAAAAAGTCGTAAAAGTTAACGGTAACAGTAATAGTAGTTACAACTAGTAACTTCTGTCATAAGAAAGTTTTGGAGGGAAAGTGTCTCAAAGCCTTAAGAATACCACCTACTCTAGAACACTCTTGACATACCCTGACATCGACTTTTGAAGAACTCTCAACAAAAAAATTTCATTACTCTGTTTGGATATCAAACTTTCCCTTGCTCTCAGAAACCAACTTCACCTCTTTGAAAAATACATCTGTGCATTCAGTTCATTGTTAACTACAGAACAAATGGAGCAATCAATGACTAGCAAAAGACTTAATGATTTCGAATGTTTGAAGAACGACCATATGGATATTGAACCAGAGATTGTGGCAGCCGGATGGAGCAACTTCTTTCAAATTCATGAAATAGTTTACATGAACGAAGTATATGACTTTTGGAAGAATGTGGAGGTAGTGGAAGATACTTTAGTCTCAGTAGTGGATAGATTGTCGGTGATAATCACACTAAAATCGCTCGAGAAGGCTACTGAATGTACATATGTTGGAGAGAAGCTTGCTAATAAGGCCAAATGGAATGACTCAAGCTAGCATGAAAGAGTTTTAGATTAATCGACAACTCTATGGAAGCGATAACCCAAAGGAGTTTTAGCCTCAAGTCTTATGCCGAAGGCTAGGGTTCTACACTCACTACTCTTTCATTATGTCCTACCAAGAACAGGGTCGAGGAATCTGGTGACAACTTTAGATGAACAATGTTTATTTTATCTACTCAATCGCCGGCCCATAGATCTACCATTTCTTATTTTTCATTATATGATAAAGTCAAAGAAGGACTCGACCGCCCTACCGTATGGGATGATGCTGACAAGAATCTTCAGAGATTCTAGAATTCTCCTGAAAAGAGGAAACAGGATGAAGCTGAATATCAAAAGCGTCATCAATTCTTCAACTATAAGCAAAATGGGCTTAAAGAATATGGAAAAAGAAGAAACAGATTCTAAGACAATAGCAGGGATTGAGGGGGAGCGTGCCAAAAAGGGAACTCCCACAAGAAGATCAAAATCTCAATCCACTGAAAGAATGTCCACAGAAGGGCTGAAGAAACCATCAGAAGATGTAAAGAAAAATAAGATGATTTCTTAAAAAGAAGACAACCAGGAGCGACAGCCAGAGACCCTTGTGACCTTGAAGAGAAAGGGGAAAACGCTCCTTTCGGAGAGACCAAAGCAAGCAAAAAGATCGCCTAAAGTATGCACCCTGCGTCAAAAAGAAAAAAAGAAAGGAAAAGAGTTGACTCATGGTGGAGACTCTAAGAAGAAAACACCTCAGACAACCAGGTCTTTAGTCTCTCAATCTTGAAGGAAGATTCAACAAGAGTAGCTAAAGAGACTGAGATTAAGAGGAAGTTAGAATTTGAGAAGAAAAAGTCTCAACCTCAATCTCAACGGACTCCTAGACTGGTTGGAGAAAATAAGAAGCACAAAACCAGTGAGAAGAAGAGCACTCCTACTGCTGTTCAATCAAAGTAAAAGTCAATTGAACACAACGCAGCATAGGTCAATCCTTTTCAACCTTTGAGAAAAGAGGATTTGAGAATAAAGATTATTAAAGAAGTTCAACTTGTCATGATTGGCAGCTCTATAATCATTAGAGAAACCCCAAAAAGGTCAATCAAGGTACAATTTCAACCAATCTTGGTAAATAGTGGTACAATGCATCTGTTGAATGATAAAGAAATAAGTATGTATGGTGCTCTGCGGGATGAGAGAACCAGACCATATCCCACATAGATGACAAGGCAGAAGTACACTATTTTACCACTTATAAAGAGAACTGTGATCAAGATTGTGTCTGACATTCAACCATGAACTTACATTGTTAGATTGTGTCTGACGTTCAACCACGACCTTACATTGTTTGTAATGAGGAAAAGGGGAAGAAGAAACTGTACCCTGAAGATATAACAATTGATCTGACAGAAGAACAGATTGAAGCTGAAGTGAGAAACATTGATGAGGCGTGTTATGCAGCTCATCACCGAGCAACTTATGTCTCTCATTACATATTGAAGGCATCTGGAAGCAATTGTGGTCGTCGAACCACTAAAGAATCGTCTCAGGTAGTTGGAAAACTTACCGAAGTGCAGAACAGATTCATTAGGATTGGAGATGTCAGCTACAACATAGAAACTCTTATGCATCTGATCATTCACATTAGACCCTTAAGTATAATGTCTTCAATTGTAGATGTCCTATATCTATTTGGGAGAAAAGTTCCATTACTAACCAACCCTGATGACTCTGATCTCCTACAACCGAACCAATCTGTCAAACCTCCTACCTTTACAATTACTGGACCAAATGACATATCTTAATATGCATATATTACGACCGTTAGTCTTGAAGTAATACAATAGAAGCATGATGAAGACATTGAAGATAAAGTTGATGATCTGCGTGCTTCTGTGGGTGACTTGTATATGGAAGTAGAGTATATTCGACAAGATCTCAAGTCACTCCGCAATGAAATGAGAGAAATGTTTTCTGAAGTTATGAAATATCTTAAATCATGATTTTTTATTTTGGTCAATAACAAATAGGGGGAGACAGAAGAAGTAGAAAGGAGAAAGGAGAAAGAAATGACAAATAAAGGGGCAAAAAGGAAAGAGAAGAGAGGAGAAGAAAAGAAGAAGAAGATAGTGAGATAGTGCTTATAATTCTTCAAGTGTATAGAATCTTATATTGTATATCGTCTTATATATAATACTTTCTTTCTAACAACTATGATTGATTATTTGTTATCATCAAAAAGGGGGAGATTGTTAAGTAAAATGACTTTACGATTAATATTTTGATGAAGACCAAATAAAAATAATAGATGAAAGTAAGACGTAACTGCGGAGGACAAACTAAGATGAAGCAAAAAAATATAAGACGAAGCAAGGAGAAAATAAGACGAAGCACAGAGACAAGAATGTAAGACGAAGCTAATTAAGAAAATGAGACGGAAGCAAAAGTCAAAGTAAGACGTAAGCCGAAAAGTAGACGAAGCAGAAGCAGAAAGTAAGACGCAAGAAAATAAGACAAATCAGAAGCAAAAAGTAAGATGCAAGAAAATAAGACGAAGCGAAAGCAAAAAGTAAGACGAAGTGGAAAAACTAAGACGAAGTGAAGCCGAAAATGAGACAAAAGAGAGTAAGACGAAGCAAAAGCAAAATTAAGACAAAGGTCCAATACCACGTCAGGTGGACAATTAATTTGAGTTAGTTACAAACTCAATTGAATAACTGTTTCTTCAAAGATCAAGAAACAAGAAAAAAGAAGCAATTATCAAGAAGCAGTTGAAGATGAAGGCTATAAATACAAGTCGGAGTCGAAGACTGAAGAAGTTAGAGATCTTAAAAAGTTACACGAGTGAATTCAAAGTTACGAAATCATTGTATTCATTGAGCTAAACTCTAGAGCTATATTGTCTGTAACAAAGCTTGAAATATCTTTCAATAGAAAGAAGAAAAGTAAGAAGCCTTAAGAGGCTAGATGAAAAGAATACTTGTTGTAAGAGACCTGAAGAGGCTCGGTGAAAAGAATGTTTGTATCCTTGAGAAGAATAGTGAAATCTCATAAAGGATTATGAGGACTGGACGTAGCCCATGGTTTAGGGTGAACTACTATAAATCTGCTGTGTCAATTCTTTCCCTCAACTCCCAACTCTTATTCTTATTGTTTTATACAAGTTCTAAGAAGCGAATTGCAATACCTTGTGAAACTGTTATTCAATAGTTTTGAAAAAGCAAGTTTTCAAAAGAAGTTTTGAAAAAAGGGATTGTATTCAAGAAAAGGATGCACAATTCAACCCCCTGCCTCCTTCTTGTGCATTTTGTATATCGAATATTAAGTCTATACTAACATGTGATTTACTTCACATTGAAGGAACAAATAACTGACATTAAGTGAACTCTCATTTTTTTGCATTTATGATAATATTTGAGGTCCCTTTCCTATCGAATTATATGACTAATAAGCCTATTGAGAACTCCATCATAAGAGTAAACAAGTAAAGAGAGAGGGGATTACACCTTTAATAAGCTTGTTTAGCTCATAATTCACTAAGATGCTATAGGATATTGTTAAGATGCATTGCTCAATCCCATTTATGAATTTTGTTGGAAATATAAATGTGGTATAGGCATCTAATATAAAACTCTAGTTTATTGAATCAAATATCTTATAAAAGTCAATATTGATGGTATAACCTTTTCTTTAATTTTTCCTGCTATAATTTTTAAGCAAATATAATTTTATCACCTATTTGTCTACCCTTAATGAAGGTTCCTTAGGCAAGATTGATACAGGGACTAAGAATAACTTTAAGCCTAGAAATAATGATCTTAGAGATTATCTTATAAATAATGTTGCAATAAGAAATATGCCTAAATTACTCCAAAAAGGAGGGGTGAGATTTATGAAGGTCATATTAAGCCCCTTTGGCTTTTGACCTTAATTGAAGAGTTTCAACACCATTTTAGTTTTAAATCTTACATATGTAGCTATATTTTTCTTTTTAAAGCTTTTAATCCATTAAGGCTAGGAGCTTTGTATGGGTTAAGAGAAAATAAACTCTTTTTGCACAAACTGCTCTAAGCTAGAAATCCACCTTATTATTAATGATTTGTTCAAAGATGAAATATTTAAGGGTTTGCATAGAAGATAAGTAATCAGAAGGAGTACTAAGAGTATTGGTAAAATAGTTTTAAGTTTCCTGTAAGATTTCACATTGAGTGTGAACCACAAGTCCATCATCTTTATAAATGGAAGCAATTCTATTTAAGTATCTCTTAAAAAGAACATATTTATAAAAGAAGCTAAAGTTCTTGTCTCCATCATTGAGCCATTGTATTATTGATCTTTTCTTCAAAATAAAATAGTTCACCCCCACTACTTTGGCATAATTTAGGGATGAATATTTATCATCCTTCTACTTTCTAATATCCTTTTAAGAGGAGCAAAGACTCTTTTCAGCATGAATTAGCTTGGCTTTATTATCAATTACTGCCTGATGGGTGTTACAAAAGGTCTTAGTATTGAAAAGCACGAGTTCCTTCTAAATTTTGTAGATTTTACTTATACAAAAGAAGAATTTGTACCTAAGAAAAACATACCATGATTTTTTAAACATTTCTAATTCAAAACCTTGAGTTTGCACTAAGAGTTTGTTGAATATAAAAGGGTTATTCATATAGAGAGATGCATTAAGTCTATATACTTTGATAGGAGTATGGTCTGTGAATAATGAATTTTTTAATAAAGTTCTACTTTATGGGAAAGCAATTAGCCATTGAGCATTACCAAAAGTCCTTTCATATTTTTTCCTAATAAACAATCTTCCTTGTTGTTTATTATTCTACGTGTAGAAATGCCCCTATATCTTAAGATCAGTGGCTTCAATATTTTTTAAATAATGGTTGAGATCATCAGTATGGATTCTGAGTAAAGCATTTCCCTTAACTTTAGAGAAGTGAATTGTATCATTGAAGTCACTAAAAACAATCTAATGACATTTCATACCTAAATTGATATCCTTTAGCTTATTCCATAAGGAAGTTATTTGGAAAGAAATTATAAGCATAAATAAAGGAGAAATGAATGATAGTGTTGATATGCAAGATCTTTAGGTAAGGGCAAATAAGTTGATAAAAAATCAAGTAGTAAACAGCTTCTTATCTTATCCAGATCAAAAATAATCACAATTTTACCATTATAATGAGATTGATGATTAAAGACAATAGGCTAATTCTTCTTTAAGAAGCTCGAGTTTCTACAATTGATCTCCTTAAGCTTGGTTTCTAAAATATTGATTAAGAAGGTTTAGTATCTTGTAAATAATCATACACTATTTTTCTATTTTCTAGGGAGCTATTAAGCCCTCTGGCATTATAGGAGATTAAAGATATTGGGAGGAGGCGGATTAGGAGTTGCTTCCCCTGATTTTTCTATTAGGTTTTCTTATAGTAGCAAGTTTGAGTCAATATCTTTAGTATAGGTAACTTGATGCTAAAAAAGAGAACATTTTAGGATCAGGAATATTGATAAGCATTTTAGTTGCTTTTGGATTAAGGCTCATCGACATAGTTGGTATAAAGTTATGTCTCACTAGGAGAGAAGTCATAAAGCTCACCTTATTAAGTGGAGTGGCAGAAGCAGAATTCTTATTACAAAGTGAACTTTGATCCTCTTAGGAATGAGACATCATTGGCTTATCGAGCATGAGATTGGAATACACCTTATATGAAGCTAGCGGCTCTTAGTTAAAAGAATAGTTAAGAATACTAGTATTTTGAACCTTAACCGTGAGATTGGCATGCAATTTTGGAGAATATATATTTATGAGTTTAAGATAATCCCTCCTTTTAAATCTCTTACTAATAAGTACCTCGTTTTTTATGAATTATGGCATTTTTTTGTTATGTATCAATCATGAAACATATCCTATTATAATTCACTCTTTTTACCTTAATTATTGCCTCATCCATGCACACTAGTTTACCTTTATAACTTGTTAGATAACTCAAGCCTTTACTGGTCTAATAATCTAGGGGTAAACCTGGCTTTACAATAGATTATTTACTAGATACTGAGTTTCCAATACTAGAGAAATAAGGGGTAATTATTGAAGTGCCAAAGTCCTAATTTTGAAATATTTTTTAGAGTCTTCCTCTAGATCCAACTTAAAAGAGAATAAGGTCCTATTTATTAACCAAAGCATCTTTTAAACTAATCTTCTTTTGACAATAATTTTCTTAAGAGTTGATTAAAGTAAAGGTTGGCCTTTTGTTTAGAAAGAAGCCTACCAGAGCGGAATCCCATTTTATGGCTCTAGCTCTTAAAACGTCAAAAGGGTACAACTTTAAAAGTCCCATCTTCTCCTTAAGAGGGTAGTATTAAGGTATGTACAAGAGAGAAGAGTTATCTCAAATCTACAAATTAGGTTGAGAAGAGCTGGTTTAATGACTTAAAGAGGTAGGGGATATGATATGAGTAACAAAAGTGACAATAAAAGGAGGGTTAGAACTAGGAGTAGAAGAGATATAACTTAAAGGAGGAAAGGCTTCAAGGGACATGTTAGAGCTAAGGAACGGGAAGATAAAAAGCTTGAAATGAAAAAAAAAGAAAATGATAGAGGGTAACATTAAAAAAATTAAAAACTCATTACAAAACATGCAATGACTATGTGAGAGAAGAGGTGAGAAGGAAAAAATAGAAGGAAAGAGAGGAGCCAACAAATACTAAGAGCCTTAGGGCAAGAAGCTGATCTAAAGAATATAAAGAAAGAAAGAAATTAAGTTAAGAGGAAAGGAGAAGGAACTAAGGTCAGTAACTTTAGAGGAACAAAAGAAAAAAAACTAAAGAGGAACTATAAACAACCACTAGAGAATGGATGACTAGGAAAGAAAAATAAGAGTAAAGAACTAAAGTAAAGAAGTTAAAAGCTAGACAAGAGGGAACCAAAAAGCTCTAACAATATGGAAGGGGATTAGAGAGAAGTAAGAGTTGCTCTCACTAAGCTTCTAAAATGTTGTAATTATTAAGGTTATTTATAGCAAGCCATGTGGAAATAAGTAACAACTATTATGTATTCCTCATTTATATGTTTATCTATATTGACTTAAAAACAAACTTAGTATTTAAGTCCTAGTTATGAGTAATATTTAATATTTTCACAAAATTTAAATAAGTTTTTAATGAATAATATTGTTAAGTCAAAATGACTTCACGTCTAATAATTTTGATGACATTCAAATAATAATAATATTAGAAATAATATGTGTGTTAAGTGTGAAGGAAAATAAGATGGAAGCAGAAGCAAAAATGAGATGGAAGAAAATAAGACGGAAGCATAAGCAAAAATGAGACGGAAGAAAATAAGACGGAAGCAGAAGCAAAAATGAGACAGAAGAAAATAAGACAGAAGCAAAAGCAAACTAAGACGGAAGAAAATAAGAAGGAAACTGAAGCAAAAGTAAGATGGAAGAAAATGAGACGGAAGCTAAAGCAAAAATAAGACGGAAGAAAATGAAATGGAAGCTGAAGCAAAAATAAGTCAGAAGAAAATCAGACGGAAGAAAGTATGATGGAAGCGACACAAAGATAAAGACCCGATACTACATCGGACGGTTAATTAGTTTGAGTTAGTTACAGAACTCAACTGAATAACTGTTTCTTCAAAGATTAAGAAATAAGATGAAAGAAGCGGTTATCAAGAAGCAGTTGAAGACGAAGGCTATAAATATAAGTCGGAGTCAAAGACTAAAAAAAGTTAGTGATTTTAAAGCTTAGCGAAAAGAGTTAGCAATTTAAGATAGTGATCTTAAGTATTTTTTGTGCGAAACACTAGAGCTATCATTTCTATAACAAAGCTCGCATTACCCTTCTTGTAAGAGAGAGGAAAAGCTGAGAGCCTGAAAAGGTTAAGTGAAAAAAATAATACTTAGTGTAAGAGACTTGAAAAGGCTCTGTGAAAAAGAATACTTGTACATTTGAGAAGAATAGTGAAATCTCATAAAGGATTTTTAGGACTGGATGTAGCCTACGGTTTAAGGTGAACTAGGATAAAATCGTTGTGTCTACTCTCTAACTCTTGACTTTTAATTTCTATTGTTCTATACAAGTATATAAAAGTTAATTCCAATACATTCTGATTTTTACTTAATAGCTTTGAAAAGGCAAGTTTTCAAAGAAATATAAAAGGGAATTGTATTCACGAAAAAGGATACACAATTCAACCCCCCCCCCCCTTCTTGTGCATTTTGTATATTAAGTGTAAAGTTTATACTAACACATGATTTACTTCAATTGGTATCAAAGCTCGGTGTCTAAGAACCACTATTACAATGTGTGGATAAAGTTCCATGGAATAATCACACGTTTATATAGCTGAAGGCGCCTTCATCACTAGACCTCCTACATTCAATGGTGAAGATTACCATTACTGGAAAGACAAGATGCGACTCTTCGTCGAATCTACACATATTAACCTCTAAGAGATTATCGAGAATAAACCGTATACACTAATGGATGAAGAAGGGAATGCCATTCCACATACCAGATGGTCAGCTAATCAAAAAGCGAGATTCCGGTTAAATTCAAAGGCCAAATTCTTTCTAAGTTGTGCCTTAAATAGAAGTGAATACGATAAAGTTCATGGATGTGACACTGTGAAACAGACATGGGTTACACTATCCATTGCACACGAAGGCACCAACCAAGTAAAGGAATCTAAGATAAGCATTCTTCTAACCCAGCATGAGTTGTTCAAAATGAAGGAAGACAGGTCTATCAATCAAATGTTTGGATGATTTCAAACTATCATCAATGGACTTAAAGCTCTCAGGAGAACCTATGATAATCAAGATCATGTTCGAAAGATTCTCAGAAGCCTACTAAAAAGATGGGGATCAAAAGTCACCGCAGTACAAGAAGCTAAGGACTTGAGCGTGTTACAGCTTGATGAATTGCTTAGAGCCTTGAAGATACATGAAGTGGAGTTCGATGTAGAAGATAAACCCAGACGAGATGCATCTATATCATTGAAGGCTGGACAAAAAAATCACAAGATTTAGAGAAAGAGAAGTTCGTCGTCAAAAGTGTTGAAGATTGAGGAAGTCAAGAATGACGACTCCAATGAATCTGAACAAGATTCAAGCGAAGAAGATGATGAATTATTTTTTATCTCAAGGAAGGTCATACGCATGTGGAAGAAGAATAGAAAAGATGAAGGAAAGAATGACAAGACATTTGTCATCTGCTATGAATGTAATAAAGTTGGACACTATAAGTCTGAATGTCCAATGCTGAAAAGAAAACCAAAGAAAAATAGAGAAAATAAGAAGAGCATGATGGCAACATGGGAAGATTTTGATTTGTCCAAATCTGATACTGATTCAGAGGCATAAGTTCAAGCAAACATTTGCTTGGTAGCCGAAAGAGAAAGTGATAAGGAGGTAACCTCTAGTTTTAATGAATTATAAGATGCATATTCAGAATTATTAGAAGATTCTTATGCAATACTTAAGCAGTATAAGCTGTTAAAGAAAAATTTTGTAGAAAACTTGAAGAACACGTAAGTGTTAGAGAGGGAAAACGTCTGCCTGAAGAAACAAGTAGACGATATGAAGAAAAAGGTAGCAATAGATAGATCTAAGGAGATCAATCAGTCGAAACAAAGGATCAATATTCTTTCAACTAATCTATCAACATTGACTGAGAGTACGAGAAAGATGAATGACATGCTAGGAAGATACAGACACCCTAATGATAAGAGTGGATTAGGGTTTGCTAAAAACAATACTCAGT
>JANZLX010000009.1:21319032-21329612 GCA_025531955.1 Erythroxylum orinocense
GCAAATCAATGGGATTCAATGGAAATAGGAAATACAGGAATTTTGGAAGGTGAATTGGTGTATGAGTAATGCTCAAACGAAAACAACTACAATCGAAGAAGCAATCAAATTGAATTCATGAATTCAGTAAGTGAATTGATATATAGGTATATATGCAAGTAAAATGTGTTTGTAAAAGAAGGATTAGTATTTGAATGGATGATGTTTGAGGTTGTATTTAGTTAGGGAATTGAAGTTGAAATATGAATGATATAAGTTAGCATGTGCATAGATTTTATAAATGATGATAGCTTGGTAATTGATAAGAATACATGGTTGGATGAGGATTGATGACTTGATTGGATCAAGAATTGATAGTTTGATAAAATAAGATTGATGTTAGGTTAGTATGAAGTGAATTTGCTTGGTAAGAAGTGAAATTAGCAAGATCACAAGTGTATTTGATGTTGGAAAGAAGTTAGGAAGCATGAATGAGGGCTTAAAGGACATTGGAGGAAGCCATGTCCGTTAAACGGACAAGGAAGTCCGTTTAACGGACAGCTACAGGTCTTTTGGGACCCCTTTCCCAGGCCATGTCCGTTAAACGGACATGTATGTCCGTTTAACGGACAGCTACGGGTGAAAAACGCATTTTGGCCAGTCCATGTCCGTTAAACAGACACGCATGTCCGTTTAACGGACAGCCTCGGGTCAACTTCAGTAATTTACAATTTTGACCTATTTTAAGGCCGAATCTCACTTTGATGCCTCTAATACGAGTTGTATATCTCGATCTTATCTTTAAAATGGCACAAGAACGAAGGAATTTGGATATTTGTAGAAAACGTTATGGCAATCGCGCCAATGTATGTTCAATATGATTTTGGGCAATGAACAAGGTATGTTCTTTTGATCATAACTCCCTCATACGGCCTCCAAATGAGGTAATTATTGAGGCAATGGTTTTATAAGACATGTAGCTATCTCTCCATAAAATTTCGTAGCATTTGGAGATGAATTGAGGAAATTTGTATTAGAGCAAGTAAGACGTCGGCTAAAAGAGCATGATTAGGGTTTTGTGTACGTTGTGGTATTTTGATGATATCTTGAGTTGTAGAACTTCGATTGAGGTAATTCTTTCACCAAATTTAACAAGAGATATAAAGCTATGATTTCTATGAAGAAGTCAAAATGAATTTAAGATTTTAAGTTTTCCAAATTTGGTGTACGCGTAGGGGAAACAAGTTCAAGCATGGTGATTAGGTAGCATATGCACACTATGAAACTTTTGTAAGTGAATTTTGGGATGTTATAAGATTGCAGATGTATACGTGATATCTTTAAGGGTTCACAGGGATTAAGAATGAAAAAAAAATTATAACCATTCGAGGTTACATGCACGGTCAAGTTTCACGCGTTTAAACAAGCGAGTTGGGTTCCAGAAACGGGATCCAACATGTTGATAAATAGAAGGGATTGAAAATGTATAGTTTTCAATTAATATATTATTATAATAACTAACATACCAAATAAATTTGAAACTTCCATCTGCAATCCTAATTTGTAATCGTTTTTCTAGTTTTTTCCATGTAGTTAAGAGTTGTTTAGAGGCAATACAAATAGTTGCTCCTGTGTCTATATAGGCATTAACTTTTTTATTATGAATTATTACTTGAATAAAAGTCGTGTTGGGATTCAACTGTTGATTCGGAGTTGCTTTCAGATTCAGATTCATAATAATAAATAGAAGAGATAGTAGAATCTGTGTTATATTCAGATTCAATAGGTTCTAAGTGATTTTGACTGGCTGAATATAAGATATGAGCTTTATTATTATATTTTTTTTTAGTTTTCTTTAGACATTGATTTACATAATGACCTTCTTCCTTACAAATCCAACATTTACAACTTTTCTTGCGTTGAGGACAATCTGTTTGTTTAGGTTTAAATTGCCTATATTTACGTTTTCTAAAATATTTTCGATACGGTTTAAATGGTTTGCTTCTAAATTTTCGACATAGATAGCGTCTCCAATGATAGGGTTTATTATAGCGATATGATTTTTGTCGTATATGCTTTTTATGTTTTTTGTATCTTACTGGCTCACATCCATATTGCTGTGGTACTTCTACATTTTGAGCACAACAAGATTGTATGTTTTGATGCTTTAAAGTTTTCTTAAGTTTTGTTTCTAAACATTGTTCAGGTAATAATTCTTGAGTGAGTCAGATAGCTCCTAAGTTGTGAGCAATGGTATGATTATCGATTCTTTCTTGAAATTTTTGTTGTACTTTAAAATTCATAGGATGAGGTAAATTTTCAATAAAGATATGTATATACATTTCTTGTTCAGATCTTAATAATTTATAATAATATTTTTTGAACTCACAAATATAATTTTCTAAATAACATATATGACAAATTCTCATATTATTTAAATGACTTAATGCTTTTAATCTATTTGCATTAGCAGTTTCTTCTTTGTGTAATATTATATCTTTGCCTAAAAATTCTTTATATATTTCACTTCCAATATCGTAAAAAGTATCTACATCATTTACACTACAAGAAAATAAGACAATTAGCGATGTTTTTAAAACGTCACAAAATCTAAAAAAACGTCGCAAAATACATTTCGCAATGTTTTAAAAAACGTCGCAAATTGTGGTGTAGGCAAAAGGTTTCTGCGACATTTTTTGTAAAACGTCACAAAAAATACTAACATTCCGCGACGTTTAAAAAAATGTCACAGAAAGATTGGTCTTTCTGCGACGTTTTTAGCAAACGTCACAGAAAATTACATTCCGACTTTTCGCGATGTTTCTTAAAAAATGTCACAGAAAGTCTTGCACGACATTTTTAGAAACGTCGCCTTCCGTGACGTTTCTATTTTAAAAAATATTAGTAATTTTTATTTTTTTTAATAATTTTTCAGCGACATTTCTATTTTCAAAAATATTAGTAATTTTTATTTTTTAATAATTTAAATTTATTAATTTTTCAATTTTAATAATTTTTTAAACAACAAAATGTTTAAACCTTATTTATTTAATAACTATTCAATATTATTTATGAATTTTATTTATTTAATAATTCTTCAATTTTTTCAATATATCATTACTTTTAAACATTCGATTATTATTTTTTTCACTTTTCAAAAATTATTTTAATTTAATATTTTTGAGTTTAATAATTATTTTTTAAAATACAAATTTTTTATATTTTATTGTTACTGTTATTTTTCTTTGAATAGAACAAAGGAAAGGGCATAAATAAATAAATAAATTTAAAAAATAAGAAGCAAAATATTTACTTTTTTTTTAGGAGAATATTTAATTAAATGACCAAAAGTAAGAGAATGGCCACAAAAAGCTGTGACGGTTTGGCTGTTCATTTGTCCGTTGTCTGAAAGTTAATGTACAGTCGAATGCATCCACTATCCAATTAACCATCTTTTTGGGTTTGTCAAGTGCATATATGGAATAAGTCAATAAACTAAACAATTGGCTTTTAGAAACAAAAAGACAGAAGAAAAGGCCTAAATGTAGACCATCTATACGCATTGAAGACACGAGGATTCCATATCTTTTGAAGCTGACCCATCGATTTCTTGCTTGACACCCCAGTCATCACTCTGCAACCTAAGCTTAGATCCCTTCTGAGTCCCTGCTCCAATCTTTCTCTTGTGCTCTGATATAATCATTAACGATCAAAAAATTAAACATATCATGGATATAACTCAGAATTAAGCATATCATAGTTGAAATTTTACTTTTGTTCTTGATTGCATTGCGTGCAATTGCTAAAAATTCATCCCATCTGAATTTCCTGAGTTCTTCATTCTCCACTTTTGAGAGCTCAAAATTTGGTTCCCTTCCACACATAAACGCAACCCTGCAGATACATAAACCTTCGCCTGAAGCTTCAAGATTTAAAATCACACAACAAGAGAAAGTTTAGTCGACCATATTCATCGCTTTCTAGTTTCCATTTTCCAATGATCTCTATCCATCAAAATCATGTAACTATTATGCCAAAAATTACAATAAACAAAAACCACTTTCATCTTCAGTATGTTAAATATTAATTCTTAAAATCCCAACACCGAATTAAGATGATGAATTCCAATCTTAACATTTCTTGTTCCACATAACTGACGGTGGTACCTATGGGTGCTAACCCAGTCAATTGGATTCCCCTGCAATCATCGAAACAGGGGCACAATTGCTGTTGGAACCATAAGAAGTTTATAAACACAGACAGAGGTTTAGAGAATACAACTA
Source organism: Erythroxylum orinocense (assembly GCA_025531955.1). Taxonomy (NCBI): domain Eukaryota; kingdom Viridiplantae; phylum Streptophyta; class Magnoliopsida; order Malpighiales; family Erythroxylaceae; genus Erythroxylum; species Erythroxylum orinocense. Next base: position 21,323,295 of record JANZLX010000009.1, read on the forward strand.
ACCTGAAGTGCAAGAACACAATATGCAAAAAGGTACTCAAGCCATTTGGGAAGCTTGAAACTTCTATGAGAAAGGTTTTTGTGAAAAGGTGCAAACAAACTAATTGCCAGAACAACACTATACAATCTAAGCACTCCAATTGAAGAAAAAAGGTGCAAACAAACTAAGAAAATGCATTGCCAAAACAACATTGTAGCATAACTGTTTTTTTCCTTAATTCAAAATAAATTCTCTGAGGCCAGTCCTTAGACTCTTAATCAAGAACATAACTGAAAATAATTACCCAAGTTCTCAACCCAAACAATCCTCTACCCGCAACTTGTAGAATGGGTTTCGACCTACAGAACCTAACTCCAGTTTTGTCCCTAAAGTGAGAAACTTGACAACACAATGCAGCGAAGAGATATAAAAACACGAGATTTACATCAAGATAAAGAATACCCAAAACCCAATGAGCAAAAAAGAACTCACAGCAACGATGTTACGGTCGCACCAGGGGATCTGGTCAGCTTCGGTGAAGAATTTGGTGATTAACCCAACGAAAGCTGCAATATTTGCTTCCATTTATGTTAACCTTGACTCCTTCTTGTGCGAAGATGACATTCAATAGTGAGTAGCAACCACTAGACAGCGAAGTTCAGATAGGTTTCAATCAAAAGCTTGCTTTTGTAGAAATGGGCATTCCACAAACTCATCAATTTGTATACTAGCTGTTGAGAGGCGCTTTGCTTATGAATTTTCCCATTCCACAAACTCATCAATTTGCCCATTCCAAGTCTGAAATTTTCTAGATTTAAGATCTACAAGGACCTCAACGAAACCTAATTCCAAAACAAAAATAAAAAAAAGTGCCAAAAAAAGAAAAAACGAAACTCACTTAGCTTTCCCAGTATCGGACTTTGATTTACCTCCTTTCATAGCGTTACCGGTGCAATTTAGTAGAGCTGTGCTTCCGGTTAGAGAGAGAGAGAGATAGAGAGAGATGGGAGGAATGGAAAAGAGTGAAGGGGTTATTTGTTATGAGCGAAAAGTGGAGAATAAATTTTACGATGTTTTATTGAAAAAAATTTCAAAAAATGTGACAAATCTGTGACGTTTTATAAAAGCGTCGCCAAAAATTGGTTCTTTTTGTAACGCTTTTTAAATGTTATCAAAAGACTGAACAATTTGTGCATTTTTTTTTAAAACGACGCAAATTTTATATATTTGTTGTAGTGTTTGTAGGAGCTTGAAAATAGGGTGTACTCTTTAGTGCTATTTCATTTTCTTGAAGAAAACTTTGTAGTATGTCTCTAGTTTTATAAAGGGTAAAATTTTATAGTGAATCTTTATTATGTAAATCTCCAAATAGTTTTTCTACTTATAATAACAATTGAATTCTATTAGACCATTCTAAAATTAAATTTTCAGGATTTGTAGTACAATCTAAATTAAGTATTCCATCAGATCGTAATATGTTTTGGATTATATTCAGTTAGATATTTTCGTATTTTTGATCCTTTATGATAATATCCTTGTTGATTAAGAAAATTTGTATCTTCTGTTCATTAATAATTATGTGGTTGAAAATGCTTTTTTCGTTTATCTCCAATGATTTTATATTTCATTTTTAATTCTTTATTTAATTCTCTAGCTTTACTATTTTCAGGTTTATCTTTATTATCTTCCATAAATAATTCTTGATCTGATTCTCATCCATATATGATTTCATCATTTTCATTTTTCGTTACTTCATTCTTAGCTTCTGGATTTTTATTGTTAATGGTGGTACATATTTGTTCGATGGAAGTAAGATTTAATTTTTGTACTAAAAAGGTTAATTCAGCTAATTGTTGTTGTATGTTACGTTCGACATCTTCTAATGGCTCTTGCTTGGGTATTTCTATATTATCCATGTCTTCCAATTAAATGTATTCTATAAATATGATTATAAAAATCTAGTTCGTTACTAACAAATTGATAAATATTTCTTATAAATCGTAGATCAAATTGGAGTTCTTCGAGTTCATCATAATTGCTAGATTAATTATGAGTATTAATATAATTAATGAGTCGATTAGCAGATTCTTGAGTTTTCGTTTGATATTGCATGACTAATTGTTGTGTTTCATTTTTAGATAGTGTTAATAAAGTACAAAGAGAACATTCATTATGATTATCTAGATTTTCCATGGTTTTGTTATAATGACTAGCTCTAATACCACCTTGGGTTGAATGTGCATAATTTGATAAGATTTAATAAAAGCATGCAATAATTTATAATTAATAATATTTAATACTGAATAACACCATAATTAATAATCAAATAATAATTAATTAAAATATTTAATAAATAATAATAACATGCACTGTTAATAATAATAGTTAATAGTTACATATTTAAAAATTAATTAATAATAAGAATTAATAAAAACATGTAATAATAACATAAAGAATAATATTTAATAATGAATAATATCCTAATTAAAAATATAATAATAATAATTAAATGAATCATTTTGCCATATAATAGCGCGCTCATGGGTGATTTAATAATTAAATAATAATATTTTATAATTAATAATAACATGCATAATAATTAAATAATAATTATTTAATAATATTTAATAAATAATAATAACATGCATGATTGTGACAAATATATAGTTAATAATAATAATAATACCATAATTTACAATTAATTATTATTATTAATTAATAAAAACATGTAATAATTTATAATAAATAAATAATTATTAGTAATTGATAATATATAATATTATAATTAATAATCAAATAATAATTATTCAATAATTAATTAAAAATACAACACGTGTTTTCATTAGCAAAGAGGTGTATAGATAGAATTGGGACCGTTAATGTCAACAAGTATTTTCATTAGCGAAGTGGTATCAGAGCTAGCTATACATCTATTGCGTGCCTAGTTCGAATCTCAGCCCTAGGCCTTCGACAAGGGATTCAACTTAAAGGTAGCAGAAGCGTGGTGGGTGTATAGATAGAATTGGGACCATTAATGTCAACACGTGTTTTCATTAGCAAAGAGGTGTATAGATAGAATTGGGATCGTTATGCAAATCATTGTCCAAAAAGAAATGATAAACAATATAAAGATAGTGTTCAAATCTTAAATTTAGCTTTTCAAAATCAATTAGAACCTATTGAATCTGAATATAATACTGAATCTACAATCTCTTCTATCTATTATTATGAATCGCCATCTGAAAGTAGCTCAAAATTCTCAGTTGAATCCCAATTCCACTTTTATTCAAGTGGTTATTCAAAATTAAAAAAAAAGTCAATGCTTATATAGACACAGGAGAAACTATTTGTATTGCTACTAAACAACTTTTAAGTACATAGAAAAAATTAGAAAAACCACTACAAATTAGGATAGCAGATGGAAGTGTTAAAGTATTCATAATGTTCGTTTAAGATAATTTGATAGATCAGTAATCTGATTTTGAATTTTATCTAGTTGTTTTTTTATTTTGATTGATCTTTGGATCAGTAATTTGAACAGGTTCAGTGAATTGAAGAGGTCTTTCAATTCTAACAAAGTGTGATATAGTGAGTAAAGGGATATTGGTTGTTGATGTTGATGATTCTGAAAAAGAATGTCTCTTATGATTAAAAGGATATTGTATAGCGGGTATTGGTGTTAATTTTGTATGAAACTTAGTTCCTACTTTTACTACATCTTGAAAGAGTTTATCTATATAAATTTGTTCAGTATTTTTTAATTCTATACTATGATGAGAATTAGTCAAGGCGTAACTAATTTGATAGGTAATTGAAAAGGGATATTGTCCTTTTGTCATTAAATTTTCCTTATAAAATTTATATGCAATGGTTATTGTATTTTGTAATTCTGATGATACCAATGGTATTCCTAATTTTAATCATGTGTTAAATTTGATTTTTCCATAGAAGAAAAAAAGACTAAAGGCCAAACAGGAAATGGCCGACAGACGCAGACTAAAGATAAAGATAAAAGAAAGATTCGAGTTCTTCACGATTGCCGTGTTCTCTTGGCGCGCCGCCCTGACATTGTTGTGGCTTGGATTCGGCGGTGCGACAATGAGGCTGCTCATATGTTAGCTCGTTGTGCTTTGTCTTTTTTCCGAGTTTCAGTTTTTTCAGTCCCCTCCTGTTTGTATTCATTCTTTCGTTTAATTCAATGCAGTGGCTTTTCTCTCAAAAAAAAGAAAAAGAAAGATTCGAAAATAAAGTAGGAAAGCTAAGCTATAACTGTACATTTTTACAACTGTGTGGTCTAAAAAGACCTACATACTTTTCGTTTTACGTCGGTAAGAGATTCTTTTGCTTTTCTCACTCTTTAATAATGATAAGTCCTTTGTCTGATTCTTCTATTGGTTGAGTTGATGTAGTGGGGCATAAAGTGCATTGATGTTTTGGATACTCTCGTAGTTGAGTGCAAAGCGCATATTTCCATGCTTCATTTAATGGTTCAAAGATTCCATCGATGTTGGCGAATGGCTGGATGAATTGTTGTAGGATATATGTTGCTTCCTTAGTGATTGGGGCCTTATATGCAGAGAACATAAGCATTTGTGGTCCTTTATAGTTGATCTTCAACATTGATTCATGAGTAATCCGATTGCATTGATGAAATACTCCTTCTAGGCAGTTAAGATTGAGTTTGTTAATTGTGTTCCAATCGAATTCATACCTTAGTGGTTTGTCATATGGTGGATATATTCTGTTGCTAACTCCAATTTGAATATATGCAATTCGTGGTACTAAAATGACTGCTGTTGGACTTTTATTTGCTTTTACTGCTTCAAAAATAAGGTAGCTGCTATAAACCTTCAGAAATATTTCTCTGTCTTTAGCGAACTTATCCTTATAAGTCTTGATAGTGCTAGTGAATCCAATAGGGAAATCTGCTAAAATTTGTAGATCCTGGAGATAGATGGTGTTCACGAGTCCACTTTGAAATAATAGATAGGTTGTCAATGAATCAATGCCTGGGAAGATGATTGCTTTTATCCTTGGGTAGATAATTATAAAGAGTAGGTAGATGCTTACAGTTTTCCATGAGTCGTTGAATTGCTTAGGTATCAGTAAGAGTCTAGCTCCATTGATTTTTAGTGCTGCATTTTAACTGTAAGATCTTTCTTTCTTTTGCTAATTCTTTTAAAAATCCTTAATCAAAGATATAATTTAATAATCCTAAAAATTGTTATACTTGAGTTTTATTAGTTAACTGATAGGGGAATAGTTGTAATTTTATCAGAATATTGGGCTGTAATTTTAAATATCCTTGATGAAATTCTATACCTAAATATTCAATAGTTTGTTGTGCAATTTTAGCCTTTCTTTTACTTAATATTAAACCTTTATTCTTACATCGTTGTAATACTATTTTAACCTTTTTTAAATGATCATTTTTATCTTGGTTTGAAAAGATAATAATATCATCTATATAAACAAAAGTAAATTCTTCTAATCCTTCTAAATTGTTATCCATAAATCTCTGATAAATACTAGGGGCTTGTTTTAAACCGAAAGGTAATACATTTCATTGATAATGTTTTTGTGGAGGACAAGTAAATGTTGTTAATTCCTTTGTATTATTATGTAATCTAAGTTGTCAGTAACCAAATTTTGCATCTAATGTAGTAAACCAAGTATGTCCTTTAAGTTTATTTATGATATAATCCTTTCGAGGTAGTTTGTATGCATCTCCTATGGTAGCCTCATTTAATTTTTTATAATTTATAACCATCCTTCTTTTTCCTCTTTTTTGTTCGGCTGAATTATTTACATAAAAGGTTGGTGCTAAATTCTTGAATTAGCTTACGAACTTCGTAAGGATATTATTCAATTTTAAAAACAATGTTTCTTTAATCAATCAACTTATTGATTAATGAAAGATGTATTTTGAAACTTTGGCTATTTGTTTTTGTTTTTCTTGTGATAATAATGTAGAGACTTGAAAAGTGCGAAGTGATTCTGTTAATTATAAGGTATCTACATCAAGTACCTGAGAATCTTTTGTGGTCATAATCGTTGTGTATGATAAATATTATGAGTATCAAATAATATTATTAATAATTGATAATGAATAATATTATAATTAATAATCAAATAATAATTATTCAATAATTAATTAAAAATATTTAATAAATAATAATATCATGCACAGTTAATAATAATATTTAATAATTACATATTTAACAATTAATAAATAATTAATAATAATAAGATTTAATAAAAACATGTAATAATTTATAATTAATAATAACATAAATAAAAATAATTAATAATATTTAATACTGAATAACACCATAATTA
>JANZLX010000009.1:21411435-21422972 GCA_025531955.1 Erythroxylum orinocense
GATGAATATCAATATGAGAGAGATAGAAGGGAAAGATTGAATTTTGAAATTGGTAGTGGAAGTTTGTTTTCTAGTTTCTGTGGTGATTTTGGAAATGTTGAAGGTGGAAGTGGTAGTAGTGATAGATGTACTGGTAGTGTTCCATCTTAAGCTCAAGAAGAATTTGATGTAAGGAAGAGAAGAAGACAGGTGACTAGTTTCTTTGCACCACGAACAACTCCTGGAGCCCAACCTTCAATTCGTAGTGCAATGCAATCAAGAGATGCGACTCACATTATCGATATGGTAGTAGCTAGATGGTGGTATGATTCAAGTTTGTCATTCAACGCTTCTCAGCCTTACTTTTATCAACCTATGATGGATGCAATAGCCTCTTATGGTCCAAGATACAAAGGTCATTCGATTTATGACTTAAGAGGTAAACTTTTGAGTTGTGTTGTTTCTGAAATTAGAAATTATTTTGCTGAAAGAAGAGTGAATTGGGGTACTTATGGATATTCAATTTTGTGTGATGGTTGGACAAATAGGATACAATAGCCTATTATAAATTTTTTGGTTTATTCTTCAAATGGCTCTATATTTTCGAAATCTATTGATGCATCTGACCTTATTAAAAATACTGAAACTTTTTTTGAGATATTTGATGAAGTTGTGAATGAAGTAGGGCCGGAAAACATTATTCAGTTTATTACTGACAATGATTCCGCTTATAAAACGGCAGGAAAAAGGTTGCAGCATACGTATAATTCATTTTCTTAGACTCCTTGTGTTGCACATTACATTGACCTAATGCTGGAGAATATAAGGGATCCTAGGTATTTTCTTATTATTGATGAGATTATGCAGAAAGCTAAAAATGTGACAAAGTTCATTTATAATCATGCATGGGTATTGAATTTGATAAGAAAAGAATTTACCAATGGTAGGAATTTGTGTCATCCTGCTGTGGCAAGATTTGCCAAAAATTTCTTATCACTTCAGTCTTTTTTTGGATGAAGAAGGAGTTAAGACAAATGTTTACAAGTGATAAGTGGGTTGCATCTCAGCATGCTAGGTCTAATGCTGGAGTGAAGGTTTGTAATATTATACTGGAAGATAGAAAATTTTGGTCTCAATGTCAATTTATTATCCCAGATTGTAAGCCTTTAGGGGTGTTTCGCTTGGCTGATAATAAAGAAAAGTCAACAATAGGTTATATTTTTGATGTCATGGAGAGAGCGTCGGAAGCAATCAAGGCCAATTTGTAAAATAGGTCTTCTTTATACACACTATATCTTTCAATTATTAATGAGAGAAGAGAAAGATAACTTTTTTCTCCAATGTTTGCAGCTGAGGCATTTTTGAATCCTAGTGTGTATTTTAGACTAGATCTTACAAAGCAAGCCGAAGTTAATAGAGGAATGCTTTTAACAATTACAATAATTGTTTGCGTTGACGCGATGCAAGATCTTTTAAGCTCACAAATGAAGCTTTACAAGTTGTCTTATGGGGATTTTGGATCTCGATTACTATTCGAAAAAATGGAAAACTTTCTCCAGGTATTAGTTATTTTTTTCTTATTTGTTGAAATTTAATTATCACTTTATTTTATTTATAATACTACTTTTGTTATCTTATAACTTATAGTTTCTTGGTGGGATCAATTCGAAAATGGTGTTCAAGAATTGGAAAGGTTTGTGATTCGAATTTTAAGTCAATATGTGAGTGCAATAGGCTATGAATGAAACTAGAGCACATTTGAATTTATCCATTTAAAGAAAAAGAATAGATTGGAGCATAAGAGATTGAATAACTTGATTTTTGTTCGTTACAATTTAAAGCTTCGCGAAAGGTATGTTATTTTCATTATTATCATTATTAATAGAAAAATTATAAGAAAGTGAAAGGTATGTTATTTTCATTATTAATAGAAAATTATAATTTCTTATAATTTTCTAATAATTAAATTTAATTGTTTACTAGGAGTCTTAATAGTACAAATAGTTCAACTAATCCAATTTCTATTGATAATATTGATCTTTTGGCAGCTGAAGAACCAAATTTGATTGATGTAAATGATTTGAATTTGGAAGATAATCTTAGATGGGAAAGCATTGACATGTCATTTGGTGCATTAAATTTGAATGACAATGATGATGAAGCTCCTCTCAATGATGAAGATTTTGTATCAAATGATCACTGGGGTCAGTGCAGTTATAGCGAGTATCCTCCTGTTGACAACTGAATTTCAGCCTAGGTTTTTGTTTTCCTACTTTTTAATTTTACTTTATTTGTTGTTTATGTTAAATTCTATATAAGTAATGTAACTGTAATATTTTTGTTTCAAGTTTAACTTCCACTTAATTGTTTCTTCTTAATCAACTCTTTTTGTAAATTGGTTAAGGATATTTATTGTTCTTTTTATTAGATGTCTTGAATCTTTTGATGTAATATTAATTATTAAAATGATGAAATTGTATTATTTTAATATTTTAAATACTTTGTATTATTCTTAATTTTATATTTGTACGAGGATGACTGTCTTTTTTATATTAATTGTGGTTATTATTTATATGTGAAATATTTAAAAATTATTGTTATTTCATATTAATTGTTATTATTATATATTATTATGATTTTTAAAAGCAGGGTTGATGTAAACAGTAAACTAGTAAAGTATATAGTACAACTATACAATATATCAATGAACTATTTTGCCAATTTTAAAAATTTTAGGGACTATTTCATAAATTTAAAAAATTACGCGAAACCGTATCCTATACTGACCGGTATCGGTACAGTACAGTACTAGAACTCAATTTGGTACCAAGTCCGTCACGATCACTACAAGAAAAATACCCCTTCAGCAACGTTTTAAAAACATCGCAAATGGTCAATAAACGTCGGAGAAGCCTACTTGTGATGTTTTTAAAAACGTTACAAAAAAAGTCGCCGGTGGTGGTGTAGGGAAACGGTTTCCGCGACATTTTTATGAAAAATGTCTTGGATAACCTACACATTCAGCGACGTTTTGGAAAACGTCAGCAAAAGGTCGAGTAATCGGCAACGTCTTAAGAAAACGTCGTGGATTGTTATGGTTTCCGCGACGTTTATAAATAACGTCGAGGAAACCATCAAGCTATCCGCAACATTTATAAAATGTCGCAGAATAGTTAGTAAATTATTTTTTGTAAATATTTGAGAATAATTTTATTTTAATTAATTTTCAATTTTAAATAATTAAATTTTTTATTAATCCAAAAATAAAAATAATTTTGATAATTATTAAAATTTAAAAATATTTTTTTAATTATCCGAAAATAAATTTAGTTTAATAATTATTCAATTATAAATATTATTTATTTTTCATTAAATCTGAAAATGATTTTCAATTTTAATAATTATTTTTTCTTTTATTTTGTTTCAATAGTCTGAAAATAATTTTAATTTAATTATTATTCTAATTTAATAATTTAAAAAAAATTTAAATCTTATTTGTTTAATAACTATTTAATATTATTTATAGAATTTATTTATTTAATAATTCTTCAATTTGTTGAGTATATCATTAATTTGCGAATGATTAATCATGTATAACAAGAATTTAATACATGCAAACAATTTATCATTTAATTGCAATTCCCAAATATGTCATAATATAGTAATTAATATAAACAATATGTCATAAGTATTTAATATATCAATATGAGTACTTATCTAATCTAAACGAATATTGTGTGTAGCACATAAAAGTTCCAAGACCTTTTTTGTTGTTCGACTTCCGTAGTTATCTTGCATTTCTTCAAAATTTTTGATCAATTCATTGACTTTAGACTGTAACCCCTGATTAACCTTCTTCGACTCCTCTAATTCGTCTCGAAGTATCTTTCTAACCGAAGTCTTCCTTTATAGTTAAGGCCTCATTCCCATGCCAACAACGTAATCTGATCTAGTGCCCAAGACTTTGTCGCACACTTCATGCACTGTCATCGGATAACCTTGTTCTATTGAATGTGTCAATTCGTGACACAATAAGTCCTAAAAAAGTAAGAATTAATTTTATACATAGTCTCATTTAAGAAATATTTGTAAATGAACTATGTACTCTCCCATTTTTCTTTGCATTCAGTAGTTGTCCATTGACCTTTACTTTCATCATAATGAATGTGATACCATAGCTTCATTCGGTCACAATCTTCTCCATCTATGTCACTTTGTTGTATAGAAATATATTACTAGTAATATTTATTATAAATTTTGAAATGTCAATCAAAGAAAAATATAATTAAAAAGATAATAAATAACAATCTCATGTCAGATCGCTACAAAGGTCTTGGAGCTGGAGTTTGGTCTACATTTGACTTGACTCCTAGCCAATTTGGCTTTTTGACTTTTTTCCTAATCGTACACGTAAAAAAAATCTATTATAACATCTATAAATCATAATTCATAAATACTAAAATATAATCAATTGTCAAAAAAGTTGGGAAATTAAGTTTTTTGATCAAATAAACTAACCTTTGTAGTTGATTGCTCATAATATTTGCATAAATCCATCCACTCTACCACTATGACATTATGCGACTTAACATCCTTTCCATGCTTGGTAAAATGCTTTTTTAAATGAAATATTTGATCTTTAGACCTTAAAGCAAGAAACTTCTTCACAGCAACATGCACTTCATTGTCAGTCTTCATTCCCTTGGCTTCCAACTTTTGCTGAAAAAATTACAAATTATTGGTCAAAGCTTTAGGCATATGGAAAACACGTTCAAATTAGATGCTATTTATAATTCTTACGTCTAACTTATCAAATGCAATGTCCAACCCCTCATTAGTAATTTTTTTTCCATTTTGTTCTTACAAGTAAGGAAGTTCGGGATACCACACCAATCTCACTTGATAATTTGGCAGATTGTACGAAGTTGGTTGGTCATCCTTCAGCAGGGGCGATTGCTATCTCCAATCTCTTATCTATCGCCTTATTAATCTTTGCCAATTCGTGTCCTTTTGTGAAACCTCTTGTTTTTTTTGGATCAGTCATAGATCCTAAAATAGAAAAGGAATAATTTATGACTAATATATAACATACTCTTTGTAACAGCCCATACCACCCACCCACAGATATTGTCCACTTTGGGCCCAACCTGCATGGTTTTGTTTTTTCACAAGACTTCCCAAGAGGTCCCCCATCCTGGTACTGTTCTTGCCCTAGCACGTTTAACCTCGAAGTTTTGATGGGATCCAGTGCATTAGGCCATGGAAAACGCGTCTTTAAAGAAGAGATATCCATACCCTTATAAGGTGTGCTTCATTCTCCTCCCTAATATATGTGGGATCTTTGAATCCACCCCCAGGAGGCCCAGCGTCCTCGTCAGCACAACGGCCCAGGTACTGGATCTGATACCATTGTAACAGTCCAAATTACCCGCCCACAGATATTGTCTGCTTTGGGCCCAACCCACACGGTTTTATTTTTCCACAAGACTTCCTAGGAGGTCACCCATCCTGGTACTACACTTGCCCTAGCACGTTTAACTTCAAAGTTCTGATGGGATCCGGTGCATTAGGGCAGGAAAAATATGCCTGTAAGGAAGAGGTATCCACGCCCTTATAAGGCGTGTTTAGTTCTCCTCCCCAATTGATATGGGATCTTTCAATCTTAATTGGTTAGATAAGTAAAATAATTAAATTTAATAAATTTCACCACTGTGATGTGAAATATCATACCTGCAGTGCTTGCAGAAGAAGAGACCACAGTGCGAAGAATAGTTTGATTTATTGGTGTCTGGTAATCAGAAGCTGGAGGCATCTCTTGAGAAGTTGATAGAGAGCTAATACTGCGTCGCATATTTAAAATTTGTTCATACTTATCTCTAGGATGAGCAATAGGCATAGATGTGACCTCTCTTGGTGTTGAAGTAGGCTCACAAGGTGCAGGTGTGTGATCTTGTGGCTATGTATGAGCAGATGGTTTATTAGCTACACTTCTAAGAAATTGACGATACCGCGACTACAGTTGTGTCGATACTAAGTTGCTTGGTGTAGCCTTATTCTTCTTTTTAGGTAGACTAGGTCCCATGTGAATCACCTACATTCAATTCGACAATAGATTTCAAAGTAATATGCATAAACCATATTTAAAGAAAACAGAAAAAAAACTGACATGCTCTCAATAAATGATTCAAAATTCTTGTTTCTCTTCCCCAAAGAAAGAAGGTTAAGATCTCTTTCAGTGGGGGACAATTAGTTTTCTATGCAAATAAACATAAATCCAAATCTCATTATGTAAGCTCATCATGCTTTTCTAGTGACACTTGGTTGAGTACTGAGTAAAGGAAAAAAGTTAACTTTTATTAAATTGAAAAAAAACAATGGTTCATTCACACTATAGATTAAAGAATCAAATAGCTAACAAAGCAAGTCTTATGAATAATTTCACTGTTTGCTTCCTTTAGTTTAATTTGATATACCAATAGAGTTATTTTGATTCAGACAGTAGCTCGAGGCTAGCTATATATGTAAAAGTGTAGAGAATGGACACAATGGCTTACTCAACGGAAGTTAGGACAGTTAACAGATACAAATAATGTGCCTACTCTTCTCTGTACTTTAATTTCTTTTTTCTTTTACTTTTTACTGAATCCTTGTTTGTAAATGAACTAAGCTCCTTGTCTCTCCACATATGTTTGCAAAAGAGTTTCATTGTTTGTAGTCATTTATCAACAATTCAATAATGAGAAGAAGTTATTCAAAACCAAATGCATTTGACTGTTCACTTGAAAGACAATAAGAAAATGTCACTTAAGATAAAGTTTACTAAGAAAACAAATAATTACCAAGAAAGATTCAAGCTTAATGTTGAAGAATTAAATTCCTAAACACTAGAAATGACTTCTAGAAACCTATTAGTTTGATTTATGTGTTTGTTTCAATTCCTAGATGTTTCATTTACTTTCATTGTACTTTTTATTTTCACTCTCAATTCAAAGTTGCAGCAGCCCCTATTTACAGTTTATAGTACTCATTGTATAAACTTTAATGAAATTATATTATGGTACAAAAAAAACCTTATATTTTGCTTTCGGAAATAATAGAAATTCCCCCACTGCTGGGAAGGCCGTTGTTAACAGATTGAATGAATCAATTTGAAAGCTGAAGCTTCAAACTGGATGGACAATGGGGAAAATGAAAATATAGGATCTGCATATGATGTAAATAATATAATTAAGCAAGTGATAAACTGAAATATAATCCAACAACTTGTAGCCTAGGATAATCAATAAATACTTGGCTGTAAATGTTGTATCATAATGCTCTCAATTCTTATAGCAGTAAGTAAATTGGGAATGGTGGGTGAAATACATGCAGTAAGTATTGAACTACATACCTAGCTCAATTAGTTTACCTCTATATCTTGATCAGGTTAGTATAAAAACCAGAAGATTCAATTTTACTTGAATGTGTGTAGCTGTGGATGCATTTTTAGAGCTACTTTAGGTGATATAAATTATGAATTTTGATGACAATCTTAAGCTCATTAAAGGTGCAGTCAAATCATATATGCATACAAGTTATCCTCAGCCAAACATGGCAATCAACTAGCAAGAATTATAAAACAGTTAGTTTTGAAGAGCCAGTGGGTGAAGAACATGTTCAAGAACATATTGGTGACACCAATAAGGAACTCACTCCAAACGCCCCTTCTGATACATTGTTTTAAGGAAGGCATGAAATATAATCATTTTTCTTGAGTATGGAAATGTCCACCTTAGATTAAGCTCGAACTCGAGTTTGATAAGTTTTTTCAAACCAACCAACCAAGAACATTCCAACAGACCAATCCAAAAACACTGACCAAAACATGTTTGACCAGTTGTCATTCCTACTTAAATCATTCCTTAAGAGGCAAGCCAAGTAGATGGACCAATAGAATTTTAGTATTTTTTAGGACTTAATTGTCTATAAAGACAAATCAAAGCAGTCATATATCCCTAATGATGATAACATAGAACAATTATATGATATGATGATGGAAAAATACATGTACAAGATATACAAATGAGTAAATCCCTAATTTATCTTCATCAACTATAGTAACTAAAAAACAATGAATCCCAATTATACATCAAACTATTAACTCAACTAAATAGCACCAAAAGAAAAATGAAGAACCATTTTTGTGGAACCAGTCTTTAAAGAGTTGCCTAAAAAATGGTCAAAAAATGTATGTTAGATCCACAAGGATGGCTCCAAACTAAAAAGAGACTGACTTGATATCTGAACAGGGGCAGCCAAAATACCCTCGTATACATGCTAGTACTCTATCCTAACTAATCAAAATTTGATGTCCTAAAAATCTAGGATTTAATAAGGGGACTAAGTCCATCGCCTTCCCAACCAAGCTTGAGCATATGATCGACTACTTTTAAGCTTAACTGTAGAACAATAATTAAAAGGAGTTCAGAGTAAGGTTCATCTTTTTGTGATCAACCATTAGAATCACAATGGCCACATATGAACATTTCATTCCAATCCATCAAAATCGAATTTGCCTACCCACCCATTTGAACTAGTATTTATGATAAATACTATCCTTATCTAAAATTTGTAACAACAATGAGAACCCATATTAACAAATTGTTTATAAATCAAACCCAAAAGCAAGCAGAGAATGTGTATTGTATTCTTATCATGGTTTCAAATCCTCCAAGCAAGCAGAGAATGTGCAACTGTGCATTCATTATCCATATTCCATAATTACCACCTAAGTGAAAGTTTAGAAAAACAAAAGTAAGAGGAGCAGTAGAAAATTCAAAATATTGGGGACCTATTAAATGAAGTCAAAAGGAGATAATTTGAACCCAAGAATCCATATACCAAAACCTTGAAGAGGAGAGGACTACAGTTCAAAACTACCTAACATTTATATACTTTTTTATAATGTCCTAAAAGTTTTCAATTTTCCAAAATAATTTATGGTATGGATTAAAGAGTTTATAATATTAACCTCTTATAGTGTTTTAAAGAATGAGGAGGCATTTGAAATGTGCAGACTAATTTATCTGTCCATGTAAAAGATTGTCATTAGATAATATTATGTTGATGGAAAGAAAAAATGTCAATCATGTTCGACTATTAAACTAAAGTGGACACAGATCATTCCTCCTTTTGGAATGAGGATGGTGTGGCTTTCTTTAACCAAAGCGAGTTACTACGCCTTTTTTTAAATGGAATTGAATTAAGTCATAAAAGGTTGAAAGGAAAGCTAACTTTACAAGTACTTTAGTGGTGAGAATTTAGAAAAAAGAGTTTACTAAGATACTTAAGCATCCCAAAATTTGCAAAAATAATACTGACTACTGCTCCATTTATTAATAAATGTTAAATATAAAGATAGCTTGTCACAAAAGATGATTATGTGAAGTATAATGGCATTTACTATCTCTTTGATGAATTGGTCACAACTCCTTTTCTTTTTGCAGAAAATGAGTCTATTTCTTTCATCCCAAATATACAGCACCAAATTAGATAAGGCATTGAAATAACACCATTTGTAATCTCTCATAACATGTTATAAATTCATACTCCAACCAATGATCTGTGTCCACTCCTCTTGTGTATTATTGATGGTACATTTATGAAGAACTGTTTTCCCTTTTAGATGTGCCAATTTTAGATGTATGTCTTATTGTACTTTGTTGTCTGGTTCAGATGTCAAAAAGTTACCATTCTTTGTAACTAATGTTGATGATGACTTGTGATGTTTTGGTTATTGTCTACATGTGTTGTGCAGACAAAAGTACCTAGAAAGGGAGCAATAATGCAGAAGAAAATTAATGATGTTGACAAGCTTGTTAATAATTAGATTGTTGATGACTTGTTACTTTTTTGTTGATTTTCATGATGTACAGCCTTGTTGAGTCTTTTATATGTAATGATTACTACTGGTTAACATACTAGTTTAAATGGTTGTTTATTGGTGAGTATTGATTAGTTTTTAGTGTGTTGTAATGACATTCACTTGTGGTTGCATGTTCAATTCAAACCAGAAACCTTGAATTAAGTTCTTGGCTTTTTTTTTTAATGATATTCACTTGTGGTCGAATGTGAAGTCCTAACAGGCAATCTTTAATCAAAGTCCTTGTCTGTTGTTATGATATTCACTTGTAGTTGAATGTTAAATTCTAAACCGGTAGCCTTGATTAAGTTCTTGACTCTTTTTGATATTCACTTGTAATTGAATAATACGTTCTTCTAACCATATACAAATGTTTCATACACACCAAAGAAAAGTTTTAACGACAACAAACATGGTCCATTTTGAACCGTTGACTAGATCTACTTGTCTTGGTGCTGCTATCAATTTCCTTATAGAGGGAAAAACAATTTTTTGGCTATCAAGTATCAATTGGAAGTTTATGAATATCATTTAGGTCATAACCTGCAACCATTCTACCAAAGTGTAGATTAAAATACTATAAGAAAAATGCCTCCTTATTTTTGAATTAAAGTAAAAAACAAAGAAGATTTGGATTCTAATTTGTGTGATTGTTGAATGGAACTGTTGAACAATAAGGGTTTTTTTTCTTTCTATGTCTAGGTTATTTAGCTCATCCCTCGTGAAAGTTTAAGCTGCTGAGGCTTCTCTAGACATAATATGGTTGTGGTACGTATTTTGAGAAGTTTGTTGTTTTATGTTAATCAAATGTTTTTGTACTAAGTCTTGTTAAAAAGCTACTTTTAAAATATTAGGGAAACTCTAAATGCTTGTAACCCCTTTTATTTATCCATTAGTGAATTTGTCCTATAGTCAACTTTTAGAAATTAAGGTGAACTTTTATTCAAACCTATCCTTTTAATGTATTATCCAATCTAATCTTAGTAGGAGGAGTGCATTCACATTCCATAAGAAGTGTTGCCAATAACATATTACTCACTTGGCATTCTTAAATAGCCTTCTCTTATTATCTGAGGTTAATCCATCTTATGTTGCTTGCCTAATTAGTTCATTATAGGAATTTAAAGATCTCTCAGGTTTATGTAAAAATAAGGAGAAAAGTTTCATAATGGCTATAGTAGATATTATGCATAATACGTATCGGAACTAGTGCATATTACAAGTCTAGCATTTAAATTCCCTCATTTCTTATACCTTAGAGTCCCAATCTTGTTAAGGTGTATCATATCAAGAATATCAATCTTTTCTCTATTTTAAAAAAAGATTAGAAATTAGGCCAATAAGAGAGGCTTATATGTTAGTAGATTGCAATTAATTGTCTATGTGCTCAATATCCTCTGCATATACTAGTCATCCCACCTATTACTTTTAAATAAGTATGTAAGGATATAAAGAAACTTCCTTTAGATAGGTGATGTTACCACCAGATCTTTTGGTAAGGTAAGTTATGATGGCATATGCTTGCCAAAGGAAGAAGGGTGACTAGGGATCTTACTATACATGTTGGGCCCCGATACCGAAACCCAACCCTTCTTGCGAAAACATAAAACCTTAAGCTGGCGAAGACTTTGAAGGGTTCTTTCATTGAGCCCATATA
>JANZLX010000009.1:21482759-21493084 GCA_025531955.1 Erythroxylum orinocense
GAATTGTGGTTACATATATGAATGAGATGTGTTATGGAAAAAGGATTTTAGAAATGGTACAAGACTTTGAGCTTTATAATTTCTTGGGATTATGCACACGTTTTATGGTAAACGGGGCCCAGTACATTTTAGTATCAGAGCAAGAAGAGATTACAAGGAACCACGCTCAATTATGATGGTATTTCGTTAAGAGATTGGATTCCGAAAACGGGTTCCAACATCATAGTGATATGAATTTTGGACACCCCAGAATTGATATGTGGGAAGCATTTGTACAAGAATTGAAGGAGCAATTTCTCCCTTACAACACATCCAAATTGGCACAAGAGAATTTGTAGAAGCTAAAATAGGATGGCTCCATTC
Source organism: Erythroxylum orinocense (assembly GCA_025531955.1). Classification (NCBI taxonomy): domain Eukaryota; kingdom Viridiplantae; phylum Streptophyta; class Magnoliopsida; order Malpighiales; family Erythroxylaceae; genus Erythroxylum; species Erythroxylum orinocense. The sequence continues at coordinate 21,483,123 of JANZLX010000009.1, forward strand.
AAAACTATGTAAAAACTTTCAGTTTGTTGATACTAAATATTAGGAACATGGCTAAAGAAGATAAGCTCTTCAATTTTCTGTCTAGTCTTCAAACTTGGACATAGATTGAATTAAGGAGGCAGGGAGTACAAGATATGCCTAGTGTAATTGATGTTATAAGCAGATTAATCGACTTGCGACCAAGCAAAGACAAGGAGGTAGGGGAACATCCAAGTCATCCCATCATAAAGAAAAATTCAACCAGAAGAAGAAGACAAAATAGGGAAGTGGCAAATTGTATGGGAAAGAAAAATATGGTCATAATGATAAAAGGAACGCCAAGGTGAAGGGAAACACTAGAGCTTCTACTAGTGAGCAGAAAAACAAAAATTCTAGTTGTTACATCGATGGTGGTCCTCACTATGTATCGCAATGTCCCAAGAGAAAAAAAAATATAACGCAATGGCGACGGAAGATGAACCAGAGGGTGAAGTTGCAACCCTTGTTAATCCTGCCTTTAATTGCTGAATAATTTAATGGATAACAAAAGCAACATGCATGCTTTATTAATGCATTTGTATATGCAGATTGATGGGATAATTGTTGCTGCAATGGTTGATATAGGTGCTACCCACACTTTTATTATGGATTGGATGGCTATTAAATTTGGATTAAAATTTAGTAAGAGTTCAAATAGGTTAAAGATAGTGAACGCAAATGCTAGAGATGTGGCTGAAATGGCATATACTATGTCTTTATCAATAAATGGATGAATTGGAAAATGCAACATGATGATAATTCCTTTGGATGATTTTGATATAATTCTCGAAATTGATTTTTTTACAATAGAACAAAGTTATTTTTTATCCACATTTGAGCGAAATTATGTTCATAGGAGAACAAGATCTTTGATTTATTAAATGTCAATAGCTTGGTGCATAAGAAAAAGACAAGCAAAAATCCTCTTTTATTTCAACTATGGATGTAAAGAAAGGGCTCAAACATGGTGAGAATACTTTTCTTGCAACAATGGCGGAAGTGAAAGAAGGGCTATCTATTGAAGTCCCTAATGTAATGGATAAATTATGGAATCGCTACAAAGATGTAATGCCTTTGGAGTTGCCAAAAGAACTTCCACTAAGAAGGGTTATTGATCATCGCATCGAATTGGATCCAAAGGTTAAACTTCTTGCCCAAGTTCCATACAGAATATCATCTATGGAGCTGAAGGAGTTGTGAAAATAGCTGGAAGAACTCTTAGAGGCAGGTTACATTCAACCCTCCAAAGCATCATATGGAAGCCCATTCTTATTCCAAAAAAATCATATGTTTCTTTACAAATGTGTGTGGATTATATGGCCCTGAGCATTTTGAAATCAAGTGAATGATGTTTTGTATGAATTATTGGATAATTTGTTATGGTTTATTTGGATGATATGATAGTGTAAAGCAATAGCTTGTAGAACATGTTTCTTATTGGTGACAGGTGTTGGATCGCTTGAGAGAACATAAGTTGTACATCAAGATGGAAAAATGTGAGTTTGTTAAGGCTAAAATCAAGTTTTTGGGTCACTTAACAAGCAACCAATAGGTGAAGATAGATTCTAGCAAGGTACAAGCGATTATGGATTGGTCAGCGTCATGTAAGGTATAAGGTTTGTGATCTTTCCTTGGTTTAGCAAACTATTATTGTCGTTTTATCGAAGGATACTCAAAAAAGGTGACACCACTCAAGGATCTACTTAAAAAAGGAAGGAAATGGGATTATCATATCATTGTGTGGCTACCTTACACGTGATAGCCTACGAACCAGCTCTGCAATTGCCTAACTTCGAGGTTCCTTTTAAAGTTCACACTGATGCATTCGATGAAGCAATTAGGGTATGTTGATTCAAGAAGGGCGTCATGTGGCCTTCGAAAGAAAAATATTAAATGAAACAGAAAAAAGATATTTGGAACAGGATAAGGAAATGGTTGTGATAGTTCACTGCTTAAGGATGTGGCGTGTTTATCTAATACGTCCTAAATTTATGGTGCGAATGGATAATATGGTAACTACCTTTTTTAAGGTACAAAAGAAGTTATTGACCAAGCAAGCAAGATGGCAAAATGATGTCTTTTTAGAACACAAGCTTGGATGAAGTAATCAAGTGGTAGATTCACTTAGGTGGAAGAAATTGTGGTTGTACTATATAATATGTCCAGAATTGAGGCAAATTTTATAGACAGAATTTGACAAGGTAGGAAGCTTAATGATGCATATTTTTTTATTGTTGCAAGGAGTGTTAGATGTGTCACTAAATGGTATTGCCTAAATGATGGGTACATTATGGCAAAGGGAGGCAAATTGTAGGTGTCCAATTTCGGTGGATTATGAAGAGTATTGATAAAGGAAAGGAAAGGATGTTGGAACTTCTGTCTAGATCCTATATATTACCACAAATAGCAAGATGTTAAGATTTACTGTAGAATGTGCTTTGTGTGTAAATAGGATAAGGTGAACAGGAAAAAGAAGGTAGGGCTATTCTAGCCCCTCCCTGTTACTAAAAATTCATAAATGATTTCGGTGTTTGTTGTGAAATTTCCACAGGTAGATGGCATAGCGTCAACGTTGGTTATGGTTGATCAATTTTTTTAAGTATGATATCTTATTAGCTACGCCATCCTCTTGTACAATAGAGATAGCAACAAATTTATTTTACCAAAATGTTGTCAAATTGTTTGGTGTTCCAGTAAATATGTTGAGCGATAGGGATCCACAATTTACTAGTCAATTTTGGACATCATTGTTCTATATGATAGGGGTTGAACCAAGTTATTTACTTTTAATCATCCTTAAACAGATGGGAAAATAGAGAGGATAAATGCACTATTGGAAGATTATTTACAACACTATATGAGTGCGAGTTAGAAAAATTCGTTGAAACTACTAGATAGTGCACGGTTTGCTTATAAGCTTCGATTGATCTTAGGGCATCAACCTTTAAGTCCTTTGGAGGTTGCTAAATAGCAACTTGGTGACAAGTGTCCTGCTGCCTACAATTTTCTAAAAGATAGGGTAGAACCCTTAGATAAAGCAAAAGACAACCTTTGGAAAGTTGTTCAAAGGATGGAGAAATATGTTAAATAGCATAGACATCCTTTAGACTTTGTTGTAGGTGAAATGGTGTTGTTGAAGTTAATACCTCAAATATGGAAGAAAATTAGACAACCTTTGGAAAGTTGTGCGAAGGATGGAGAAATATGTTAACTAGCATAGACATCCTTTAGACATTGTTGTGGGCAAAAAGGTGCTGTTGAAGTTAAAACCTCAAATATGAAAGAAAATTAGTAGAAGGATGGCACACCTTTAATTAGGGTTTCTATTTTAGGTTGGACATTGAATCTTTATTAAGCATAAAATTCAACCTTTTAAACTTGATGTCTTATTGCTTGTTTTAATGTTTTAGTCACAATTTGTCACTTTATGATTAGAAAAATACTTTTTCATTTTTTTTCTCAATTGAAGTCACTTGTTCACCAATTAAGTCTTCATTTTAGTAACTCAACATCTAACCACGATTTGTTAACTTTATTTATAGTCAGTTTATCATCGATAGTTATTAATTAGCCACTAATTGGCTTAGTCTTTAATCCAGTTAAATCTCCTTTCATTGAATTTTCTTTGACTTCTTTTTAAAAATAATTTCACTTGTCTTAGAAATCATTTAGAATCAAAGGCCTGATTTGAAAATATAATGGTCTATTTGAGGTTATCAAGAAATTTTCCAAGGTGGCTTATCGACTTAATTTAGCTGAAATGTTGAAAGTTCATCATATGTTCCACATGGGTTATTTGTGTAGGTTTTATCATAATGATGAGGAACTGGAGAGGAGGAAACAAAGGTGTGCACCTCTAAATATGTAAGTTCAATATGATGTTGAAATTGAAAACATTCTTGATCATAGACGATTGGGACAAAAATAAGAAAAATCAACGGATTGAATTACTTATGAATGGAAAGGTAAAGATGCAGCAGATGTAACATGGGAGAAGGACTCTTCTCTGACATGTTAAAGACAAAATCAAGAAGTACTTGGAAGACATTCTAACGAGGACATCGAGTCTTTTTGGTAGGGGGCAAGGGTTGTAAGTTCCCTTTGTCCTTTTGATGATATGTAGCCATAAAACTATATATTATGTAGGCTGGAATTATCTTAATGTATGCTAGAAAATGGGACAGCGTTAGTGGATAGCCTTAGTTTTGTTTGGTGAATTGGCAATAAAGTGCTTGGATGACCATACAACATTGCATGGCTTGTTGTATGAGAATGATAAGCCTTATATGGCTTGCACGCACATGGACACTACTCAAGCATTATGTTGTTTAATTATCTAGACAATTTTATATAAACCGTCCAACTGTTTTTAACCTGTCTAAACTATTATGTGGTTTATCTTCTAGTAGCTAAAATCTACATGATATAAAATGTTGAAAATCATTCTATGTGCATTATGTACTTCATATTTTTGACAATTAAAGTCCCATTGTTCCTCAAAATTTTGTTGGTTCCACTTGCTTTATAATTCCAAGTGTTTTATGTAATTCTGCATCATTTGGACAACCTACACAATGTTCCTTTCATTCTTTTTGGTGAGAGTATTTTTGCTCAATCAAGTGAGGAGACTTGGTTGCATTATAGGGTATGAATTTATAAGTTTGTTGGCCTTAAAAATCGCCTATAACACCGGCCAAAATGAAAGTGGGAATCACTACCATATATTTGAAAGGAGAAGTTCTGACATAACATCAACTCTACATGAGGAACCAAATAACAATTGAAAAACAAAATTTGGGAGAATATCCATTTAGTATTGGCATAGAAGTTAGGGAAATATATCCAAATATCTAATTGGAGGCCTAAAAGAAATGAGACAAAATAGGAAATGTCAAAGAATATTATGGCAGGTTTGATCTTCCATCTTATTAATTGGCAATGTCAGAACCATATCTAGTAAGTTTATTTTTTTTAGGATCTCAAATCGAGATAGAATATCTATTAAAGATTTAGGCACCAAAAAATTTACAATAAGCATATAATTTGACTAAGAAATATGCAGTAGTTTAGAGGTAATACAGATCAGATAGGAGTGGAGGAAGAAGTTATATAGCGGGAAATGCCCGGTAAGTAAGATAAAAGTTAAGAGTGGGAATATTACCATCTTAATAAAAGTAATTCAGTTCAAAAATGGTGAACAGAGATTGAAAGAAACTATTAATAGTAAGAAGAGGAAAAAAGAGCAAAACATTTATATCTTTTAGGCAAGGAGAAGTATAGTCCGGTCACAATTACAAAAAGAGAATACAAATGTATATAATGGAGGTAGGACAGGAGGAGATGGAAGAAGAACACCAAGAGAATGTGAACAACCTATAATATCATTTTAGGCAATGACAGATATAACCTCTTCAAACTTTATGGATTAAAAAATTAATGATTTTACATAATGATGGCATCAAGAAGGTAAAACATATAACAATTATGGTCAGAAGAGGATTACAAATCATATGTAATAAGAGGTGTAAGAAGTTCATATGGGTAATAAGTGGTCATGAATTTAATATAGATACATTGAACATAGACATTTAAGGGAGTGATAAGACATTGAGGGTAAAATAATGGCATAGTCTGTAATTACTGTAACACCCCCTATACGGAACCTACAACCATCCACACATATAGCAACCAAATTCATGTACACGCGCATTTATAAACATACAATTCCCTTCAATGCTATACATATACACATTATAAAACTCCCCAATGCTTAAAATTATCATTTAACAACAATAATACATCTTTACATTTACATTGTAATCCAAAAGAAAAAATACAATTTTCTTTTTTTTATTACATGTGCAATCATCTGTAACTAAAAACACATTCCAAAGTGCTTTTTCTTCTATCTGTTGGCCTTGATCCTTGCAAATGCTTCTTGTACCTCACTCCTATGACTTGGACCTACACAGATTAACACTCATGCTAGCCTTGAAAGCTTAGTGGAGAATACACGTAGTTTAGATGACCACTCACAACAATCATCCGCCAAGCACACATATTCATAAATATCACAACTACTATAAATAGTGATGGTATTTTTAATCAAATACATAATGCAAACATGCTTCAATATATTGTTCATATATCATAAATTCACCTTTAAAAGTCAAACATTGATATTCAGCGCCCAATGATACAAATTATCAATACAAATGCAAATGCTCATTAATACCGATTATTTATGTTGTCATGTTATATTTCTTATGTATGACTATTAAGTTTCCTTTTTGTGTTAAGCCTCATTTTCTATGGGTGTGAATAACGGGTGTTGTGGATATGCGAAGATATCAAATTGTGGATACCTAAAGGTATCAAATTGTGGATATACGAAGGTGTCGAAATGTGGACACCGGTGGTGTCAAACTGTAGCAGTTGAACTGTAACCCTATAGGCCTACCTATCTATCCACAATCAATACAATAGAGCAGGCACTATAACATTTCCTTTAACCATTTGCAAATTTCACAATTCATATATTAACAAATCATTTTATATACAATTCAAGTCATAAAATCTATACTTGTGTTCATACATGCAATTCATGGCTTACCACCATAAGAAGGATATCAAAATCAAATTTGTACAATCATACCATACACATATGACTAATGAATATGCATACACATCATTTATGCACATGTAAATTTTCTTTGGAATGCATTATGCTCAATCTTATATTCCAATGTTTAGTCTCCCAATTCACATGTAGTAAGCCCTATTTCATTTATTTCTAGATGTTCAAAAAGTTTCTTGCACATTCAAAAAGGTTCAGATAAGATTTGGTAAAAATTGGAAATGAAAACAAACTCAAAACAGTGTAATTTGAGCTAAACCCCAAAGTGGTCTAAAAAGAGGCAAACTATCAGTCCAAAAACAAATCACATGGTCGAGTTTAGTTGTTCTTTAATATTTGTATAGAAAAAGTCAAAACTGGGTTTCGTGGTCTTCTAGACATTTGTCCAACTGTGTCTCTAGTTTCCAAAACACAAAAGATCGGGCCATTCGTACTTCTAATACACGAGCTATAAACCAAATATCACACGCTACTCCAAAACAGGAGCAGCATCAGGTCATCATTTTCTACCCCAATTTCCAACGTCATAAAACTAGAATTAAGTTCGAGTCTCTTCTAGAGATTTTTAGTTATATGTCTTAGTTTTCATATGCGTCTAAAATCACCAAAATTAGAGGTCTGTAGGCTAATTTATGATCCAAACAATATGACTGGTTTAACAAATCCTGGACAGAATTCCACTACACAATAATCTCTTTTCATATTTAACCAATTATATATAAGATAATACCAAAACAGTACCAAAGCATCATCGCAGAAACCATTCCATATAAAAATGAATCTTTTTACACATTCAAATATACACAAATATAGAAATTAACTAAGTGGAGTCCCAAACCTCAAAACTGGCAAAGTAGTTCTTCTAATGCTTTTCTTTCCCTTCCTCTTTGGCTTTACTTGAATCACTAAGTGAAAAATGATAGGATGAAGAAGCAGTAATGGAGAGGAGAAACATATGAAGTTAAGCCATCAAAGTGTCATCCATCTCCCCTCTCCATATGCCTTTTCATGAATTTTCTAGTCTTAGATATATGTTTTAATCCCATTGGACCATATTTCACAATCCTATTAGACCATATGTTACAATCTCTTTGGACCATATGTTACAATTCTATTAGACCATGTGTTACAATTATTTTGTACCATGTGCTACAATTATATTGGACCCATGTGTTACAATTCTATTAAACACGCATGCTTTAATCTTATTGGTCCATGAGTTGAGTTTAGGAAAATTGAATATTGGTCTTGCTTCTTCCTTTAATTTTCACATTGGCATATAATCTTATCAATGTATTTCATTCTCCTATGTCTTAAGTTTATAATGACATAAATTTCATGTAATTTGGTTAATTATATCGGGAGTTATACCTCAAAAACTACAGGTTGTTTGAAAACAAAGACAGTAGCCAGAACTCAACTTCAAAACAAAATTCAAAACTCTTAAAGGCATAATTAGATTTGGTTCCTTTATGAAAGTTTTATAGCTATGTATCTATTTTAATCTCCAATTTAAATTATTCAATTTGGAGGTCTACAGGCCAAGATATGATCAAATTATAGAAATTTGTTCAGTAGAGCCTATCCATTTAGTGAGGTACACATTTCAAATCAACTAACTTCAGTCTTATCATGCAAGAGCAACACAAAAATAATCCAATTTAACCAAAAATATCTCATTTACTTATGGAATACATCTTTTATCAATTCCCCTCACATAACATTCATAAATCCAAACAAACATATCAAAAATTTCTATATATATTTCACGTCTAAGTATGTATGTCCATGCCAAAGCAAACAAATTATCCATTTATCTATGTCTTTTACATTAAGTCCCATTACATGCCTTACTATACTTAAATGTACTTAATTCATTATTATTTTCACTTCTTAATACACCCTAGACATGTTATAATACTTTTAGGGTATATGTTGGGGCCTTACAATTACAATATAGGTATAATGTGAATAATGTGATTTATATGGAAAGGCAAACCAATTGAGCCAAAAAGTGGATTGAGTACAAAAATCACTTAAGTGAATGATTGAAATATAGAAAATGACTGGATGGGAAAAAGAAATGTCAATTTTTATTGCTGCCACAAGATAAAGAAATTAAGTGGGAAAAACAATCATAGGTGAGTGTTTTTTTTTTGAAAAATTAAATAAAAATGAATTAATAAGTAAAAAAAGATTACAATATTACAAGATCAGATGTCCCAATTAACAACAAAACACAACCGTATAGAGATAAAGCTAGCAGCAATAACATCCATCAAACCCCAATCAATTACAAACTAGATATCACCATTAGGGCAAAAGAACGAATTGAGTGTACGCAACTCGTCCAGACACTCCTCAAGAGGGAAAGTGGAACCAGCTAGGGCAGGAGACGATGGCGCCTTCAGAGTGTTAATAATATGAATATGGACCAATTTAGTTAATTATCTAAGAAGCAAGAGAAGGAATATATTAAAGGAATATAAAGATGTTTTAAAAGAACTAGTAGGTTTGCCACTTTCAAGGGAGCAGGATCATAGAATTCAATTGAAGGAGGGGGTGAAATATGTGAACCTAAAATCTTACAGATATGGAGGAGTGCAAAAATAAATTATTTAAGAACTGGTGGAAAAGATGTTAAAGGAAGGAATCATCCAAGAGAGTGTAAGTTCTTTGCTTCTCCTGTTATTTTAGTCAAGAAGAAGAATCAAACTTGGAGATTTTGTGTTAATTATAGAGTTTTGAATATAAGCATTATTAAAGATAAATTATCAATGCCCTTAATTGAAGAATTGTTAAATGAGTTTGGTAGGGCTAAATACTTCACTAAATAGAACCTAAGGGCAGGATATCACCAAATCAGAACGAATCCCAATAACATCCATAAAACAACATTCAAAACTCATCAAGGCCATAGGTAATGTGTTTGAGTTAAGAAATGCACCAATAATGTTCCAAAGTATAATAAATGCAATCTTCAAGGAATATTTGAGGAGATCTACAACGCCCCATATTAGGGGTTAGAATATTAAAAAAATTCAGTACATTTTCTGCTTTGCATATGTGAATATTTGCTTATTTGTGCATAAGCATTTTGGACACATATAAAATTGTACATACATTCATTGACATTTTTGGGTATAATTGATTTATTAATGCAATTAAAAATGCAAATTGTGGATTATTTGTATTAAAAATTTATTTGGAGAGTATTATTATTATTTCGAAATTTTTGGTGAATTTTAGAAATTTTCAAAAAATTTGGTATATTTTGGATATTTTGAAATTTTTGGTGAATTATTTT
>JANZLX010000009.1:21512397-21524968 GCA_025531955.1 Erythroxylum orinocense
ATCAACCGTCCTGAGGTTTCGGGTTTCTGCAAGCATTGCTTGAGAGGTTGATCGGTCCATACCTCAATGGTGTGACTTTGGAAGTAGGGCCTGAGCTTTCGCGCCGCAGTTACCAACGAAAGAGCCAGCTTCTCAATGGATGCATACCACGTTTCTGGCCCGTTCAGCACCATACTGACATAATAGATCAGAAATTGTTCGGGACCATCCAATCGGACGAGGACTGCGCTGATCGCCCCTTCAATGACTGCCAAATAAATAATCAGATTTTTCCCCTCAACGGGGCTCTGCAAAATGGACGAGCTGATCAAGTACTGCTTCAAGTGTTGAAACGCTCTTTCGCATTCATCCGGCCATTGGAACTGGTTGACATCTGCTTTCCTCAAAATTTTGAAAAAAGGGAGGCACTTGTCTCCCATCCTAGAGACGAATCTGCTCAAAGAAACTATCCACCCGGTCAATATTTGAACGTCTTTCGAGCACCGCGGCGAGGGCATCTAGATGACAGCTTCGATCTTCTCTGGGTTCGCTTCAATTCCCCACTGAGTAATCATGAACCCCAAGAATTTGCCTGATGCCACACCAAAGACGCATTTTTCTGGGTTCAGCTTCATCTGAAATTTATTGAGGGTCTGAAAGACTTCTTTAAGATCTTCCACATGTTCAGCAGCCGTCTTACTTTTTACCACCATATCATCCACATAGGCCTCGACTGATCGACCGATCTGCTTTTTAAAGACTTCCATGACGAGCCACTGGTAAGTGGCCCCTGCATTCTTCAAACCGAACGGTATCACCTGGTAACAGTACGTGCCCTGATCAGTTATGAAGGCCGTCTTCTCTTCATCTTTGGGACTCATTTGGATCTAGTAGTAACCCAAAATGGCATCCAGGAAGCTGAGTAGCTCGTGCCCTGATGTAGAATCTACCAGCTGATCGATCTTGGGCAGGGGGAAACTGTCCTTCGGGTATGCCTTGTCTAAGTAGGTGAAGTTGATGCACATTCTCCACTTTTCGTTTTTCTTCTTCACAAGTACAACGTTCGCCAGCCATTCAGGATACTTGACCTCTCGAATGAACCCGACCTCAAGCAATCTTTCTATCTCTTTCTCGATCACCTCCTGCCTCTCTTTGCTATGCCACCGCTTCTTCTGTCTAACTGGCTTGCAGTCGCTTCGGATACCGAGGGAGTGTGATGTCATCGATCGAGAGATTCCAGGCATATCGCTCGATGCCCAAGCAAAGATCGATTTGTTTTCTACCAAACACTCTGCGATCTCTTTGGCTAGGCCCTTTTCGAGTTCAGAACCTAGATTCGTGAACTTTGAGCGGTCCGCTTCATCCAATATGACCTGCTGCGTTTCTTCTACGGGGTTCATTCTCTCCGTTTCCTCATCAACTCTCACGTCAAGAGAGCTCGTCAAGACTACCGCCCTGTCTAGAGTCCTTGTTTCTGCTAGGTAGCATTCCCTAGCGATTCTCTGCTGACCCCTGACAACCCCAATTTCATGGAAAGTTGGGAACTTCATTGCTTGGTAGTAGGTGGAGACAACTGCTCTAAGGGCGTTTTGAGTGGCTCGTCCGATTATTGCGTTGTATGCCCCTACAAACTTCACAACCAGGAACTCAACGTCCCTCTCTATCTGATATGGCTTTTGTTCGAATTTCACTTTCAAAAAGACTCGAGCAAATGGGTAAGCTGATGCCCAGTTACCCCTTGATAGGTCCTTTTATAGGCAATAGTCGATCCTCCGGTATCTCCATCTGCTTGAAGGCATCATAATACAATAGGTCGACCGAGCTGACCGTATCGATCGTTACCCGTTTCACCTCGTTACCATCCATGTTCAGGTTGACCACGAGCGCGTCATCATTAGGACAACTAACACCATCTAAATCAGATTCGTCGAATGGTATCATCCCATCGCTCTGCTTCTTTTTCTTGGTCGACAAGTATTCACCGACCTGCCTAGCATACCTCTTTCTTCCTTTAACGGTGGACTCGCCTGCCGCACTACCACCAAAGATCATGTTTATGACCATAGCCAGTAGGTCATCTTGTTGTCCGGTGTTTCTGTCACCTCTTGCCCTGGACTGTCCTCTCGCCTCGCGTCAATCGTCAATATTCCTGTGCTGTCGTCCCCCATTGATTCTGTCATTTTGCCTCCAAGGCTTTCGCCAGTTGCCAGACCGATCGATTCTAGCCTCATTATCTCGATCGGTATTTGACCGATCGATTCTAGCCTCATTATCTCGATCGGTATTTCTCCCGTGCTTCAAAAATCTGCCCAGCCTTCCTCTTTGGATAAGGAGTTCAATTTCTTTCTTCAAGTTCCAGCAATCCTCCGTGTCATGACCAACGTCTCTATAGAAGCGGCAATATAAATCAGAGTCCCTCTTTTGGAGGGGAGTCTTCAACTTATTGGGTTCTCGGAAGGCTTCCCCATCTGCTCTCATGGCTGCCAATACTTCCGCATATCGCCTGTTGAGCAGGGTGAAGAATTCGCTTCGATGTCCTTGTCAGTCGGTCAGCTTTCTCCAGCTCGATTGATCCTTCTGTCGCTTGTGGGAATCATCCGCTCTGCCACTCGGCCCACGATCGTCTGCTTTACGATTGTGTTTTTCATCACCTCCTCGAGCTGGATATACTTATCCGCCCGATTTCTTATCTCTTGAATAGACTTGGACTGATCGAGAGCCAGTGAATTCTTAAACTCTTCATCCCTTGTGTTGCTCATTAGTGCCACCAACATGGACGAGCAGGTAAGGTCGGGGACTTCGACAGCTTCATTATTAAACCGAGTGATGAACTCCTGTAGACTTTCGTTCCTTCCTTGGGTCAACTGCATCACTTCCAAGGCGGTCTTCTGTGGCCATTTACTTGTAGCAAATTGATTGAGGAATAGCAGCTTAAAATCCTCAAAGCAAGTAATGCAACACGGGGGTAGAATATTAAACCATCGTCGAGCTCCCTCTTAGAAGGCGGTACAGAATGCCTTACACGGAATGGCATCCGGAACGCAATGTAGGTTAATCATCAATTGGAAGTGCTGCAAATAGTTCAAAGGATCGGTCTTTTCAATATATTTTTTCGGTGTCGGTATTTTGGTACCGACCGCAGGGAGGCTATCCAAGATCGCTAGGATAAAGGGAGAGTTATATTGTGTTGATGGGTGATTCGGACGGGAATTCATGGCCACATTGATCCGATCGTCCACGATTTTTTCTAGGGCTTCAGCAGAATGGCAATCGGCCATCACACCAATTTGTCGTGTAGATGTCGACTGTTGTCCCTGCTGAGATTGTAGAATTTGATGGATCAACAAATCAGCTGCTTCCTAGATCTGTTTTCGGGTGAGGGAGGTTTGTTGTGGTGCAGGAGGATTTGCATCCAGAGGGTGCTAGAGGTTTGGATGCGAATTGGTCTCGACATTGTCCTCCAAGGCTACGCTCTGTTCTTCTTGATCTGGGTTCTGAGGTTGTGGTTGATCATTCGAGTGCGAAGATTGTGTGCGGGAATCGTGATGTGTTGGCGGGAGAGTGGCCGGTGACGGCAAACCCATTCGCTATAGCGCAAGTGCCGCAACGACGGCTATATCAGGATTGACTGCTGCCGCCTGACTGATCTGTGTGTTTCTGGACGTGATACCCTGATGTCAGGCCCCACGGTGGGCCCCAACTGGTTCAGCCAGATTTTGGTTTGATGGGACGTTACTGCTTGGATCCATGATGTTGGTCGATGTTAACTTCGAAGCACCTGTAAAACAATAAAAGCTCGCCGGGGGTTGATAACCGGCAGACCCCTCTGACGCTCAAGTTAGTCTTTTAGTGAGGATTATGGTAGCTATAAGCAAAGAGTCTCAGGGTTCTAATCTCATACCTGTATTATGACATAATAGTACCTTATATATGGAATAGACGCTAGGTTTAGGTCTTTACTCTTTACGTTTGCATGGGAAACTAACACTCGCGAATGGGTTGTGGATGTGTGGACCTAGATCTGGGCCTAGTACAGCCGACCCAACTACTCATAATTCCTTGATTCTGTTAGAGAAGACTATTCAAGGGTTTTCGAAACTTCAACATATTAGGACTGTTGCTTATCAGTTGCAATTGCCAGTAACAACACGGACAAATCCTACTTTTCTTGTTTCTCAGCACAAAAAACTTGTAACACTATCTATCCCAGAAAGCTCACAGTTATCGGAGTCACTTTCATCTATGTTAAAAGTACTTGATAGTGGTGTTGGATCATTAGTTAATTAATCGAAAAATAGACCGGCTCCGACTGTGCAACTTCTTATTTTTCTAAATAAGAAGTTTAATTATTAAACTTGTAAATTCAATAATTTACAAATTTGAATAAATTTGTAAATTATTAAACTTGTTAATTTTAAAACTTATTCAAATAAATATTTTACCAAAATTTAAAAATAGAAATAAAAACAGAAACCAATATTCTAAAAAAATGTGGCCGCACGCCAGAAAGCTAAAGCTTGAAGAAGTGCTCTAGTTAGCATCTTTATTCTTCTTTATTATTTTTCTTTTCAAGTAATTGCTAAGTGGAACTGTGGAAGCCGCGTGCGTGAAACGGCATTGAAAAAGTAGGAACCAAGGGCAGTCAAAGTATTGGACGCTTTGACCTTGGACTGCAATAGCAGCTAATCATGATGATGTAGGACTAAGACTCTCTCTCTCACCCTTTTACATCAGATTTGACGAGAGAGGCGAGGGTTTTGTTTGATAGATCGCGAGTGTCCGCCTCTTTTTGGGTCCAGATTTTCTGCTTAATTTTATTTTGTCTTATTCTGTATCCTAAAATATTAGCTATTTATTTTACAGGCTTTATGTAGATCCTATATAAATAGATGACTGAGATTTATTGGACACAATAAAACACCATAACATTAGACAGGAGATCTGAACTCCTCTTTTTTACGGGGCTGATCCTTTGTCCCAACAACCCAGTACCAACCTTATCCCATTACATCTTAACCTTCTATTTATGTACCCATTACATCTTAGCCTTCTATTTATGGACCTACATAAATAGAAGGCTAAGATGTAATAGGATAAGGTTAGTACTGAGTTGTTGGGACAGAGGAATTGAGAAACTTTTTTACGAATTTAAATTTTTTATCTAATTTTATGATGTCTTATAAATTTTAGCTATTTATTTATATAAATTCTGTATAAATAAATAACTGAAATTTATTGGACAAAATAAAATACTATAAAATTAACCGAAAGATCTTGTCCACTCTTTTACTAAGTATTTAGGATTAGGAGTAGTCAGATGCGGACCAGAGGACTTGTTGGAATTTGTAGTTGAAGAGACTACTACTGGAACTAGGTAAATTTCCACATGAAAGTTCGCTTTCTTTGGAATTTGAGATTCTGGTGGTACTTCAATGTTCTTAATGAATGATCAATGAAATGAAACACTAATTATCTTTTTTTTTTTCACAAAATTTAATGCTTTAGTTTCATGCAAACAAGTTTGTGACAAACGAAATATTTCAAAATGATCACCTCTACTAGTATTACTTGTCCAGATTCTTCATAGGATATCCTTTTCCCTTTGGTTCGATTCTCTGGGATTGTTTGACTACTGAAATAATTTTTTATCGTAATTGTTCTGGTGACGGCGTTTTGTCGACTCACCACCTTCTTTGAGACTATAAGAAGATTCCTGCAGCAATCTTTGTTAAAAAAAGTATGTATTGATCCTCTCAAAGTGTACATTGTATAAAGTTAATGACATAGGGGAAGCAACAATAATCTTTTTCTTGGTATCGGTACTGAGGAAATGCCAGATTATTATAAGTTTGATTGAAATGAAAATGAGTTGCCTCATCACTTAAATATGTTGGCTCGAGTTTCCAAGTAAAACGATCAAAATGTGAGAGACCGTTGTTCCTTTGGATCAATTTCTATCGAGGCTAGAGTCGCCGCCCCAGGTCACATTAACATAACCATTATTTACTTACAGGTCTTTAGACAACCAAGAACGTATCACAAAATTTGAGACTGTTCATAAAGAAAGATGGTTTTTTGAGACAAAAAAAGAGAAGGTAATCATTTAGGCTGTGGAGGTTTTAGAAAAGGATGCTTAATCCTTTTATAGGCTAGAATGGGTCTGAACCTGGGGTAACAGAAGAAAGGAAAAAGATAAAGCTGTAAAGAGAATACTCGATAGACCAAAAACGACTAGGACTTGGGCTAGAGGAAGGAAGGTGACACGGTTCCCTGACAGACTTTTGTGATGCTTCTCACATGGAGATAAGTGCTATTATTGGCTGCATTTTATCTTTACTTCTGTCTCTCTACGGAAGCAGTACGAGTAAGACAATTTTGATGGACTTGAACGTGGGCTCTCTTCTTCATCACACACTTTGACTTTCCCAATGTCCACCAGGACATCTCTTTTTCCAGGCAGCTCAAACCTTTTACCACGTCAATCATATCTGTTTCCAGTTGGGAGTTCTCTATCTGTCGAGTTTCTTTGTACTATTATAAGTATAATCAACCCTAATTAGTCTTTCATTAGTCAGTTTTACCTTTACATTAAATCTTAGATAAAATTAAATGACACAAAATTCAAAGTCCACAAACCACAGAAATTTTCTTGAAACGAACAACTCCGTTAATATGACTGTTATTTGACTTATTGTCAGTAATTTGCAGGGTTGTTGAGATTGGGCATCAATCAGCTTTCTTTTCAAGTGAACTATTTCTTGCTGGCCTTTCACTTCTCTGCTATCTTCCCTACGGCAAAAGCTTTAAAATTTTACTCAGAAGCTGCATGAGACGGGTTGGAGCACCTGTTTCAGTTAAGTTCTTCCAATCTTGTTCCCTTAATCTGATTCATATATTTGTATGGACCTGACCTCACATCAATGTCCGGATAAGATTTGACGAAATAAAGTTGAAGATACATGTCGAAACTTGTACTTTCACCTCCTGCTTAGTTTCCTTCCCAATTAATGTCGATTTACAGGCTTTTCATAGTAGCTGCTTTATATGAAACTCCCCCCTTCTTTCTTTTCCATTTTCAATGGTCTATAGGACCGGTACATTCTGTGAATAGTTTGCCAAATGCAAATACACGAGATGCATTGTATACTTATACGGATACTTTCATGCAGTTTCATATACACTCTTAAGATTTAGTCTTGATATAAACTAGTTCAGAGATCGTTTAGAGGAATATCATTGAGCACTTTCTTTGCATTAGTTAGACGCAAGCTAAAACAAAATTGTCTATTGATATCTTTTCTAGTACAGTAAATAATATCGTCTATTTATCCAAGGAATCTGAAGGATTTTCCGGGAAACCAAAAGGGCTACTTCACATAGATGTACTTGAGCCAACAGAAGCCGAAAAGTAAAAATGTACGAAAAAGAGAAGGAGCAGAGAAGGTTGTATAACGATGAAACATGCGTAGCTACAAAGCACCATATGTATGGACATATTCCAAAGTCAATATAAAAAGAGAAGCATCATTGGCAATTGTCATCATGATAGATATTACAGTATTGGATATCATAGGAAACCCCCTACCCTCCTTAGCCAAGCAGGCTGGACCCCATTCACACCACCAACACCTAAAATTTGCCATACTTCAAACTTCTAACTCATTAGGCTAGTAAATAAACAATGGCCTTCCTTTTGAAGTTATAACCAGTAAACATCATTTGTTCTGTATCACTAACCACCATGTCTTGTGGTGACCTCACTTGTTGAAAAGATTCTAGGATTAGTGGCAATGGTTGGTATAGTCCATCCCTTTTTCTCCACTCCACCATACTCAGAAACCCACTTACATTTTCTGAAATCTTTTCTCCTGTTTTGCATGTTTTGGAATGGGGAATCTGTTAAAGGACAGGAATAGGATAAAGCCAAGCTATCTAGCTGCTCTTCCTGTTGCTTAAAATGGTAGACCAATCAGCTAAGGTTTATGATGTTGAATATTTGATGAACTGCCGCTGATATTTCGTCTGCTGATCCCACCTTACAATCATCTTCTATCTGCCATACCATACCAAGTTGGAAAAATGAAATGAAATGACATATAAGGCAGTGGAAATGGAAATTAAACGTTAAAAGAGACCAAATTTCTGAAACAGGGTTAGTCAAAAATATGGTTGACCAAACAGAAATCCAGGAAAAGTGAAATACCTTGAGATTGAAAGAATAAAGAACAGTATTTTGAGAAGAAGTAATATTAAGGTGCAGAACTGTAAGCCTTAGATCTTCCAAGGCAACAATGGCCCTTAATAACTGGCCTGGTCTCCTTTCACAGTGAACCTTCAAACTTACATGGTTCTGTATGGCGGTGACCTCTATCTCCGCCGCTTCCAATTTCTTCATCTCTTCTGTTTCTTCCTCAAAATCACCACCTCCCCCGTGGATACTGCAGCTTGTGGACTGAGTAAACAAACCCTCCAACGAAAGGCCTATACCTTTTCCTTTTTTTCTCATACGTTTTGTTGCTTCAAGAGATTGCAGAAGCTGCTCTAGTTCCTTCACGAAGTCTATTGCACCTCCTATAATGGATGCTTGGTCACCCTTTTCGAGCATGAAAATAAGAAAAGTAAACACCTTTTTCAAAGTTCGTGAGACCCAAAAATTCAGTTATTAAATGAAAAAGGAAAAAGAAAGGAACTTTGAATGTGTATGATTAACTTCGATTTAGTGAATATTTTAAAAGTAACAGGAAAATGTTTACCCTCTGAACATAAGAGGAGGGCATGAGAGAACGGAGAGAGTTCAGGTGGTCGTTCATTTGACGACGGCGGTTGCGTTCTACAGCAATGTGGGTCATGCGCTGGCTCTCTACTTCATCCTTGTTCTTGCCAGGCCTCGTTCGCTTTCTTTTCTTTCGTTCTTTGGTGACTGTTGGAGAAGATTTAAAGCAATGGTTTTCACTAAGCATGTTGTGCTTGGTAGTCCAAGGAAAAGAAGAGCCAGAGTTGTTTTCTCTACAGGAAGGTTCTTTTGAGTTCAATTCCTGAAGCTCAGAACTTGCACCTTCCATGCAAGGTCTAAAATGTGGGTTCTGAACGTCTTTGGTTTCTGATTTGACAGGTGAATGCAAATCAAGCATTTCATGAGTCACACAACTTTCGGGTTCAAGTGCTTGAACTTGGTTTCCCCTTTCAGGCATGTAGGTGCTCATATCCCATGGCTTTTTGAGATGTTGTATTCTCAACAAGGTCTGAAAGTTTGGTTGTTTAAGGGGGAAAAGTACAGGAGGGGTTTCTATACTTTGAAGCATTTGGAGAAAAGGCATTTTGTCTTCTAGGCTCGGTATTGAAATCCGTTGTCGCTGCTCTTCTTCTTCTTCCTCCTCAAATCTGAAACTTGAATTCCCAAAGCATTGTTCTAACCCCTCAACTTCCAAAAGGTCTCCTAAGAACTGCGAGAAAATTAAAAAAAAAAACACACTGAACAAAATAGAATATACATACGAAAGAAGGAAATGACATAAATTCCTAGTTGGGTTTTGCACCAATTCACCAACAAGAGAAGCAAAAGAGCAAATGCTCTTCAGAGAGAGGATAAGTGTTCTAGTCACGGAAGAGAAGAAGAGAACAAAAGCAGAATGAGAATGGAATGTTGAAGAGAATGGAACAGCAGTAGCAGATGTTAGCATTTACAGAAAAACAACACAATGCATTGAATGCAATCACTTGGGAGAAGTAAATGCAATCCATATTTTCTTGATTATAGTTAAGGAATTGGAAAGAAACATAAGGAGAAGTACTAAAAATGAACAAAGTAACATACGTAGGAATTAGTGTGTCCTTGAAGCCTCTCCATTTCTACCGGAAGAAGAAGTGGTGAACTACAGAGAGCTACCTATGCCTTAAATTATGTCTCTCTCTCTCGCAGGCTTAATTACACCAACATTCCAATGGGGATGCTACCAACTCAGGAGTAATAAATGGAACTCCCCAACAGAAGCAGAAGGAGATAGCTAGACACTCAAAATTAGAGACACATATATATACATGCCCTTAGGTTCGGATGCTGGAAATCGAATGGTCTTTAATGGAACAACAATACTAATAATGCTATGATGAAGTAACAGAGGAGTGTGAGTGCAGAGAAATGGAGCCCAAGAGAAGAGAGACGATGCAGTACAGGAATTAAGAGGGGTAAATAAAAACACTGACGGTGAAGCAACAGAAGGGAAGTGAGGTAATGGTAATATTGGGATGTGTTTTACAAGGTCGGAGGCAGCATTATTGGCGGTGGCAGTTTTGTCCGGCAGCGGGGACAGACAGTTGTGGGGACAAGACTCCCATAGTAGAACCAAATTACAAATACTACAGTGGCTTCCCCAAGTTATTCTATAGATTGTCTCAACCTCTCTCTTCCTGCCTCACTCATTATACGCATCACTCACTCACTCACCACCCCCTTTCTTGGCTTAATGTTCTTAATCATTGTAAATATTAAAAATTAGATTTATATTATGTAGGAGTGAGTTAAATTTATATTCAAATTATTTATTTTAAATGCATAATTATACTTATATTGCATGAATAGATGACACCCTAAATCTGTGACTGGATTCCAAATCCCACCAACTGCCTCTGCACGGATATCTTATAACATCCGAGTCTGACTCCATTCCGTATTCCGTGCAGTTATGCTATGCCCTTCTTGTTTTCAGGTGTGTTCTCTTATTCACACTCGTGACTCCCATTCCTCTCCCGACCATTTCCATCTTGTATTAGTTTCCGTGCCACCTAAGCTAAGTGTAAGAACATGTTATGATATAATACTGGATCAAATTTTGATCATGAAGCATCAAATAAACATGATGAACATTTATCCGGTATATTTCTCACATTATGTTAAAAGACAGACAAAGGAAGAATTGCAGGTAGGCTTACCATACTACAGAATATTGAAAAATCGTAACAAGTCTAATTTGGATGGTGCAGCAAATCATCAACCGGATGTGAATCTTATCTCGTAGTCACGAAGAGGAAGTGATGGCCGAAGTTCTAAACAAAAAGCCACTTGCAAGAAGCATAGAGTTCATACTATATCTACTTTGAGGGTCCTCTGACATGTTAGAAAACGCAATGCATCTCCAGAGTGATATTAATTAAATCAAAAAATTAAAATGAAAGAGTTATATAATAATTAATCAATAATGATAATTTTTAAATAAAATAAAAAGAATGATCAAATATGAATCACTTGTTTTTATTCTTGAGGGGGTTCGGGTCCAATCTCGCTAGCTGTGACCTGTGGGCATGTTCTGCAATAAATATGTGTCGGGGGCAAATTTTGTCTCTATAGAAAGCATGTAGCTAAGGATTCTGTCTTGTAATGAACAACGTGCCCCGAACACCACGTCCACTTCAACAATGCTTGTTCTTACTCTTGAATGTTTACTGGTGATGTCCTTGTGCCAAATGTTGTAGGTAACTTGCTTGAATAACCTATAGTTCCGGTTCCACAATGATTCACTGCCTTCATGTACTTTGTTTACTCTTGCTCGGTACTTTGTATCTTATAAAACATTACAAGCAATGCGTCTTTAATTTTGCTTGGGTGGTCCTAGTGTTTTGTGTGGGACTCCTCGAGTTTCTTCAATTGAAGAGGTGATGAGTTCAAATTCGAGGACTTTTTTAAGTACTTCTAAATATTACAGAGTAGGTTTACAATGCATAAATGGTCCCAATTATCTTACAATTAAATTATTTAAGTAGTTTCATTAATTATTTGTAATATGTTGAATTATTGCTTTTTTATGTATCGGGATAGTAATGGATCGACCCGGTTAAATTAGGTCTCAGGCCAGTCTAAGCTTGAGCAGGCCTAAGTCTGGACTCAATTGAAAACACCTGAGTCTGGACTCAATTGTCACTCCTACTTTTGTATGAATTGAAACTTATAATTTGATTGATGACATCTTTCACGAAAACTCAAACAACTTTCTTATTATATGTCATTTGTATACTGTTTAAATCTAATAAAGTGACATTAGAGTAACACCTTGATAAATTGAGGTTTAGAGAATTTAAAACACTTATTCTTAATTGTTCGTGAACCGCAAGTGCACGGTTGTCGAAGTGAGTAATAAATCGATAAGAACTGAGTCGTGTCTACAAGGATTATGAGAAAATTCAATTATACACTAGCTAACGGTATTTGAAATCGGGTTGGATGAAATTTTAGAAAATTAAAATTAATATAAAGAATTTTTTTAAAACAAAATTAATTTAAACAAATTTCTAAGCAACTATCTAATTCAATGCGATCAAAATAACTACAAATATGATAAATTTGTGCAGTAACTACTTAAGAAAAGATTACAACAATTTGCTAATTAAAAGTTTCAACGGCAAAGAGGAATGATTTTCTCATAATGAATAATATTTTTTTTAACCTTAATATTTAATTAGTTATTATCCACAACTAAAATATTCTACCCTTGTAGGTGAATTTTAAGAGTAATTAATCCCCTTTTTTCAAAGATGAATTAATCTATCCGCTTTAGACGTCACTTAGTAATCCCTTACTTAAGTTTTTCCTAGAGTTTCT
>JANZLX010000009.1:21541680-21555132 GCA_025531955.1 Erythroxylum orinocense
TTTGATCATAACTCCCTCATCCGACCTCCAATTGAGGTGATTCTTGAGGAAATGGTTTTCTAAGACATGTAGCTATCTATAAATAAAAATTTGTATCATTTGGAGTTGAATTGAGAGAGTTTGTATTAGAGCAAGTAAGAGGTCAGTTAGGAGAGCATGATTAGGGTTTGAGCACATTTTGGTATTTTGATGATATCTTGAGCTATAGAGTTCCGATTGAGATGATTCTTTCTTTAAAATAAACTAGAGACATAGAGCTATGATTTCTATGAAGAAGTCAAATTGAAATTATGATTTCATGATTTCCAAATTCTGTTAGCAAGTAGGAGAATTGAGTTCAAGCTTAGTGACTGATTTGTATAAGCGTACCATGGAAGCATTGTGAGTGAATTTTGAGATGTTATAAGCATGAAGATGAATTGATAATGTCTAACAAGGGTTCAAAAAAAATTTATGCAAAAACCCTTCATAATTATAGGCGCGCACGCTCAAGTTTCACAATTTTTAAGCAATAGAGTTGGGTTCCGATGACGGGATCCAACAGATATGAAGGATATGTGAATGGTGCTTTTAAAGTCAAATTGCTAAGTAACAATTTAAGCAAAAACAACAAGAAGAAAAGCTATAACAAGTGGCCTGAAAGTGGCACAAGTACCATAACAACAACAACACCTAAACCTATCCACCATGTCTTTATTGCAAAAGGACTAATCATTCACAAAAAAAGATGATGGTGGAAGCCTAAAGCAAAATATGACAAACGTGAATATTGATGGTACATTAAGAGGATTTGTAAGAATTTATAACAACAAGAAGTCAAAAATATTACTTTTCAACTATATGAGAGTAATTGTTTGTGGTATCATGTTTTCCTGATAATAGCTCTACAAAAATTTGGCTAATAAATAATGATTGTATACACCATATAATTAGCGAATATAACTTTTTAAAGAGCTTGATAGAACCTCCACTTCCAAATTTATAATTGGGAGTATGACATTTATTCGAGTAAAAGCAAAGTAATCATTACTATTGAAGGGCTTTTAGTTTTAAAACTCATCCCATATGTGTTATATGTTTGTGAATTCGATGAAAACCTATTACGTGTTGGTCATTATAAGAGAAAATTTACAAGGTAGGACAGAAGTTTTATGATCAAAGATGTAGAAAGTATCGAAGTGTTCAGAGTCCAAATGACAGGGGAAAAAAAGCTTCACCTTAAATCTAGTATAAGAGGAGTAAACTACAATACACGAATAGGAAAGTAATATAATAATTTGGCACAAGAGGTTAAGGAATTTTCATCATATTGCCTATCTTTTAATAAGAAAAAGAATATGATGGAAGGATTTCCTAAATTAAAGGAGGAACAGTAAATCATCAATTATATATAAACAAAAGAAGTGAAAAAAACAAAACAAGACTTAGAAAACTATACAAAAAAAATTATAGTTGGTTCGTATAAACATGAGAACTCAAAAGGTACTATAATTAAATGACATTAAGTTTCACATTTCTTTTATTGACGGTAATGTCATAAATGTTCTAGAATTATTTTTAAAAAGAGGAAAACAACTTGCCAACGCAAGTTGTCCATGGCTTGTATTAGCAAGCTAGGCAATTAGCAAGCTATCTAAAAGAAAAAGACAACTTGCATGTATTAGCAAGCTAGGCAATTAGCAAGTTGTCCACAACTCACTTAATGGTGGAGGGGTCTATAAAAAGACCCTCCCTCCCTCTTTCCTTATATATGCATATTATTTTAGGGATAGTAAATTTAGGAAACATTTTGTGTGTGAGTGTTACTATTTTTTCGTGTCATTTGTCACTCTTTGTACATACTATTTTCATTAGTGGAAGATTTATTTGAAGTTTGACCCGTGGACATAGCCCAAATTAAATGGTGAACCATATTAAATTTATGTGTATTATTTCCTTACTTGCTTTATTGATGGGATATAATTCGTTGATTTTTTCCGAGCAAGTGGTATCAGAGTCAGATGAGAAAATTACAATGAATATTTTGATGCAATCCGTTCGGATTTCGAGTGAACACAATGAAAGTTATTAAATAGTAAAATAGTAACCAAGAAAGGTGGTAATTGTTCATGAATTTATTTTTAAATTAACATTATAGCAATCACGGGGGTACTATTCATATGTACTATACTGTACGGTTCACATATATGGTACTATTCATACGTACGAATACTATTCAGAGCAAGGTTCAATTCTATATCAAAGGATTTCTCATCGAAGATGAAGGCAAAAATAAACAAGATGATTAGCCTAAATTGCTCCAACTATCACATATGGAAGAACTAGATGAAAGATCTTATATTCATCACAAAAATGCATTTACTGGTGTTTACCACAATAAAACTCAAAAATAAATCAAACGAGGAGTGAACGTTTGAGCATGAGGAAGTATGTAGTTTTATTCGACAATTTGTGGAAGATAATGTGTATAAACATATCTGTAACGAGACTCACGCACAGACGTTATGGAAGAAGCTTGAGAAGTTATATGCCTTAAAAACTGGTAACAATAAATTATTTTATTTGACAAAATTAGTGCAGATAAAATATCAAGAAGATATCTCTATGGTAGATCACTTGAATAAATTTTAAAGGATTGTGGATCAATTATTAGGAATGGGTATAAAGTTCGATTATGAAGTGCTTGCCCTTTTCTTTCTTACCTCCCTGCTAGAGTCTTGGGAGGCTTTAAAGATTTTAATTACCAATTTGCACTTGACGGTGTTGTTAACATGGAATCTGTAAAAAGTGAAATTCTGAACGAAGAGATGAGACGGAGATCACAAAGTCTGACCTCTTCAAAGTAATCAGAAGTTCTGGCATAGGTTCCAGGGGGAGGAGCAACTCTAGAGGTCTAAATTTCAGAGATAAGAGTAGAGGAAGATCAAATAAATATGTAAACGTTGAGTGTCATCATTACAAGAAGAATGGTTATATTAAAAGGTTCTATCAAAAGTTCAAAGAAGAAAAGAACAAAGGCAAAGAAGTCAAGAAAGATGATAACAATGATAATGAACACGCATCGATGACTACCACCATTGATGACTTTTACATCATCTCATATGATATTGATGTGAATAATGCACCTTGTGAGTTCAACTAGATAGGTGATAGTGGTGCCACTATTCATGCCACATCATATAAAGAACTCTTCTCATTAAATACACAAGGACATTTTGGTATCATTAAAATGGGAAATAGCGGTTTGGCCATAATTACCGAAAAATTTTATATTTACTTGGAGATAGAAAATGGCATGATATTGACTCTGAAAGGTGTCAGACATGTTCCTAATCTTCACCTAAATCTGATCTCTGTCAGCATACTTGATGATGAAGGTTTTTGTAGCACTTTCAATGATGGATAATGGAAACTTATTAAAGGTTCTTTGGTAATTGCCAAAAGTAAAAAGTGTTTAAAGTTATATGTGATGTAGGCAAAGCTCTTTAATGATGTTGTAAATCCAGTGGAGAAAGATGGTGTAATTGAATTGTGGCATAGGAGACTCGATCATATAAGCGAGAAGGGAATGACTCAGTTGGTGAAAAAGAATGCATTATTTGAAATTGACCAGGTGCATTTAAAAAAGTGTGTTGATTGTTTAACAGGAAACAAAATAGAGTCACTTTCAAAAATTCCCCTCTTTCAAAAATGAAGAATGTGTTGGATTTGGTACACTTAGATCTATGTGGGCCAATGTCAAAGTCCCTGGGTGGTGCTCAATCCTTTGTGAATTTCATTGATGACCATTCAAGGAAGACGTGGGTATACATCTTGAAGACTAAAGATCAATTACTAGATGTTTTCAAGCAATTTTATGTCTTAGCTAAAAGATAAACTGGGAAGAAGTTGAAATGCATTTGAACAAACAATAGTGGAGAATACAGTGGACCATTTGACATTTATTGCAAAGAGCATGGTATTTGACATTAGACTACTCCTCCTAGGATACCGTAGCACCGCAATTGAATGACTTAGTTGAGAGGATGAACATGAATTTGATGGAGAGAGTTAGATACCTACTTTCACATGTAAAGTTGCCTAAGACATTTTGGAGTGAGGCTTTATTCACAATAGTATATGTATTAAATCGTTCACTCTGCATCCTTTTACAGTATGATGTTCCAAAGAAAGTATGATTAGGAAAGGATATTTCCTATGATCATCTAATGGTATTCGGTTGCAAAGCTTATGTCTATATCCCTCAAGATGAGAGATCCAAGCTTGATGTCAAGACTCTCTAGTGTATATTTATTGGTTATGGAGAAGATCAATTCGACTATCAGTTTTATGATCCAATCCAGAAGAAGTTGATTCAAAGTCATAATACTATATTTTTCAAAGATCAAACCATTGAAGATCTTGGAAAAGTGAAAAAGGATGTTCCAAAAACTGATAGTGATCCAGTGGACTTAGAGTTAATTTCTGCAAAAATAGTGCCAAGATAATTTGGAGATGAAGTTGAAAATCACCAGGCGAACATAGCTGATGATGATGCTCCCATTCAAAATCAACCAAATGAAGATGATCATCAAAATTAACCACCAGCACCAGAGACTACTCAAGTTCCAATAAAGAGATCTACGCGAGTAAGACAAGCCTCTACTAGATACTCCAGTGACCAGTACGTGTTACTTACTGATGGGAAAGAACCTAAAAATTTTCAGGAGGCTATGATGGATGAACATAAGATGAAATGGGTTAAAGTCATGCAAGATGAGATGAAGTCCTTGCATAGGAATAAAACTTTTGAGCTAATGAAGTTTTCAAAAGGTAAAAAAGCTTTGAAAAATAAGTGGATATTTAAGATTAAGCATGGAGAACACAATCCTTATCAAGATTCAAAGCTAGATTGGTCATTAAAGGATTCAACCAATGAAAAGGTATTAATTTTGACCAGATATTGTCACTAGTGTTGAAAATGGCATCCATCCGTACAATGCTCAGTTTAGCGGCAAATCTAGACTTATAAATAAAGCAATTGAATGTCAAAATAACCTTTCTGCATGGAGATTTGAAAGAGGAGATATATATAGAGCTAGAGGCTTTCAAGGAAAAGGGGAAAGAGGACTATGTGTAGATTGATGAAAAGCTTGTATGGTTTAAAACAGACATAAAGACAATGGTATAAGAAGTTTAAGATAGTTATAAGGGAGCAAGGCTATAAGAAGACTACTTCAGATTACTGTATTTTTGTACCGAAATTCTCTGATGATGATTTCATTATCATTTGTCTCTATGTTGATGATATTTTGATTGTTGACCAAAATATCTACATAATTAATAGTTGAAAGAAGCAGTTAAGCAAGTCTTTTGCCATAAAAGACTTGAGGCCAGCAAAACAGATTCTTGGCATAACGATTATCAGAGACAAGGGCACCAAGAAATTCTGGTTGTCACAAAAGAATTACTTTAATAAAGTACTTTAAAGGTTCAATTTGGATAAAGTTAAAGCAGTTAGTTGTCCTCTTGTTAATCACTTTAGGCTGAGTATTATTATGCAATGCCCTTTGATGGATGAAGAGAAGGAAGAGTTGATGAAAGTCCCCTATGTTTCTGCAGTTGAAAGTTTGATGTACATCATAAAATGTACATGGTTAGATATTGCTCACACAATTGGAGTAGTGAGTAAGTTGTTTTCAAATCATGTTGAGGAACATTGGGTGTCATGAAGTGGATTCTTAGATATTTACATGATACTTCCAAAATATGTTTATGTTTTGGAAATACCAAGTATGTGTTAGTTGGTTACACAGATGCAGATATGGATAGTGATGTTGACTCGAAAAAGTCCATTTCAAGTCACCTAATTATCTTTGCAGGGGGAGTTATTTCATGGCAATCGAAATTGCAAAAACGTGTTGCTTTATCCACTACTGAAGCGGTATTTATTGTTGCAATTGAAGCATGCAAGGAGGTCTTATAACTGAAGAAGTTCTTAAAGGAACTTGATTTTCAACATGATAGACATCAACTATTTTGTGACGGTCAGACTGTTATTCACCTTAGGAAGAATTCCTCCTTCCAGTTCAGATCAAAGCATATTGATGTGAGATATCACTGGACCAGAGAGGTGTTAGAGAAGAAGCTCTTGTAGCTTGAGAAGATTCATACAGATGATAATGGATCAGATATGATGACAAAAGTTCTACCAAGGGGAAAGTTTGAGTTATGTCTATTATCTACAGGAATGAAAAATAACCCCATGTAGTCGGTAGGGGAAGAATTGTAAGGCAGTACTAACTTACGTGGGTACCACCACAAATGTTCTAGAATCGTTTTTAAAAAAAAGACAACTTGCCAACGCAAACTGTCAATAACTTGTATCGGCAAGCTACGCAACAACTTGAACTTAACAGTAAAGGGTCTATAAAAAGACCCTCCATCCCTCTTTCCTTATATATGCGTCATATGTGATGTGTGGTGATTATGAGAGAGTGATTTTTTGGGTATTTTTAGGAAACTTTTTCCTAAAAGTGTGAGTGACAAAATAGTTAAGATATTATCTTGGGGATAGTAAATTTGTGCATTACCTTGTGTGTAAGTGCTAATATTTTTTCATGTCATTTTTTACTCTCTGAACCTATTATTTTCATTAATGGAAGATTTATTTGGCGTTTGGCTGTGTTTGTAAAAGCAAGAAAACCTTGAGGTCATGAGTTCGAATCGTGCCCATGATCAAAGAGGACAATACTAATTAGTGTTGTGCAACCTTGAGGTATGCGGGGCCTCACTCGCCCCATTAGATTGAGCTTGAGTCCGCCCCGATACGCAAAACACGGGCCCAACATGGCCCGTGGACGTAACCCAAATTAAAGGGTGAATCACGTTGAATTTATATGTATTATTTCCTTGCTTACTTTAACTATGGGATATAATTCGTTGATTTTTTTCGAACAAAATTTATTTCATAAAATTCAAATAGGGGGACCCTGATATCTTCTAAAAGTTTAAGACTTAGATAGAAATTTAAAGTGGATGTAAAATTTAGGTGTTTGGGTTTGATAACGAAATTAAATACACTCAAAAATTTTAAGAAAAAAAGAAAATGCAGGCATAGGTCATCATTAATATCTCCTTACAATCTCTAGTAAAATAGAGTTGTAGAGAGGTAAACTAGGATACTTATGAAGACAACAAGATTCTTATATTATTAAAACCTGCCAAAGGTTTTTAGATTATTTTACTAAACAAATCACTAAAAAGGAATTGCAAGAAAAAGAAAACTACAATTAAAGCATAGTATATTATAAAACTAAGCTACTAAATTTAAAAATATTTCTTGGGTGAAAAGAGATAAATTAGATAAGGCGAAAAGAGATAAATTAGATAAGGCAAACCCTAGATCTTCGTGGGCTACAATTTAGTTTCAAAAGCCAACAAAGTCGATTGTTTTTCAAAGCAATAAAGTGATTATTGACAGGGACTCCAAATTTTTCAATCAAAAAATTAGAGCTAGAAGGATTACATAAAGCTTGAATTTCAAAAGGAGATTGTTCATGTTAATGAAGAAAATAGCAGAGGAACTAAATCATTTTCTAATATTTAGCGAAAGTATACAATAACAGCACATAGTAGAAATCTTGTTAAGACGCGGGGTAATAGTTATCAAAAGTATAAGGTTGATATAATAGAGTATGTTAATCCAAAGAAATTGCAAAGGAGGAGTTCATAATGGTTGAAAAAATATAAACTTAGAAACTAATTGATGAAGTTTTACATAAAAAGACAATAGGATTCAATTGGCTTTATAAAACCAAACTTAATATTAATAGCTATAAAAATAAGCACAAAGCAAAACTAATCCTCAAGAAATACGCTAAGATGTTTGGGTTAGATTTTTCAGACTTTTGATCTAGTTGCTAGACTCGATATCATATAAATGCCTTTGGTCCTAGTTGCTCAAAAGGGTTGCATTATGCACCAAATGAATGTTAAACTAGCTTTCTAAATAGGTACATAGAGGAGGAACTTTTTGTAGAACAATCTGAAATTAATTTTCAACAACAAAAGTAAAAGGAACACTTGCTAAAAAAGGATTTGCATGATCTAAAACATGCACCAAAGTCTTGGTGTATTGATACTCATTTGCTTGACTTAGGTTCTAGAAGTTTAAGTAAATTTAGTATGTTAAACATTTTGATCTTCATGACTTATGTTAAACAGTTTAACCTTCATGACTGTTTTGATAATAATTAGACTGGTTGTGTTGATGACGTGAAATAAAATACTTCAAATTGTTAAATATAAAAAATTATATCTCGTAAAAGCATATGCAACTGCGTGCATATGATTAAGACCAGAGGACATGTTTTCGCAGCCAGCCATACATCTCATGTTTACATTTTTTAATTTCTGTCTCTGTCAACAGAGGCTCCAGGGATAATGTGGCCAGATTTTCTGGCCTGGAAGTTGGGGTTGACTTTGTTTGAGCTTTAGCTGTCATAGCCTCATAAAAGCCCCATGTCACAAATTCAACATGAAATATAAGATACATTCTACCGATAAAGAGTATGTAACAATTTTTTATTTGCTCACATGACCTTTAACTGACAGGTCAATAACCTGACGTTTAAGGCAATTTCTTTCGTTACAGGAAGCCTAACAATGACAAATTCCAACGTGAAATCCTTAAGACGTTACTGTCACACGTTAGCATAGTCATCTCTATCATTAATTTGCAATCCTTTCCTATTAAGGCCTGGTTTTCGGTTTATGAAATCTACCCTTTAAGCTTTACTTCTCAATTTATCAACTTCCCGGCTCTTAACAAGCAACAGAACAACAAAGACATGACATGGATTTGCTTTAAGGAATCAGTGGAAAAGATAATTTCTGTGCCGGCGTTTTCAAGATTTCAGGCAGTGCCAAGTGTAGCCTCGCTGGAAAACACCAAACTCCATTGGCTGATGTCTACGAATCTTATCCATTTTGGTCCACTACATCTATTTCTTATCCTACGAGATCATTGTGAGCTTGCTAACCACAGAATCAGAGCTAAGCACTCACGTTCTCAAGAAAACTGCTAAAAGTTCCGAACTAGTCTTTTAGATGATTGACCAATCATCAGGAAGATTGCACTGAGATTGCTGCCATAAATCTTTGATTTTTTGGCAAATCGAACATCCAAACCAAATAGAATTAAAATCAGCAAAACTTGTTCCAATCTGGGAAAAGTTTATTATCAAGCATTTACTGGCTTTTTATTATCTTCTTGCTGTCACCATAAAGCCATTCGATTTTACTGAGATATGCCTCTATTACCTGCATATTAGTGTAGAAAGGAAGCATATCCAGTTGAGTCAGAATCCCGTTCACCTAGTTGGATGATGCCAAGTCCCCCAATTCACAGTTCATCTTTACCGGATGTTGATTTAGCTGACGAGACGTTACCTTAAAAATCTACCTCAGGTGATGACACTGCCACTCCAAAATTATCAAAGCGGTGGACCCCCGCTCAAGAGCGGTAGTTGATGCGTTCCCTGCATAAGTAGAAGACGAAATTCCCTTCCCCAATCTCACCGATGAAATCTCCCTTTACCGAAAACAACACAAGCACATGTGACATTCATATGCAATGTCAATGAAATGAACAAGATAACAACTCTAGAATCTGAACACAAGTAATCTCTCCAAAATTATGAATTCTATTTGTCAAACACCAGAGAGTATGATATGCAGATAACAAATGATATCATCAATCTGCCTCCTAAAATCGAACCTTTTAACCTCAAAGATTACAGCTAGAACAACAAGGCGGGTAGACAAGCACACAAAGATAGATATATTGCTAGTTTCACTAGACAGGCCAGCGATACAAGAGAAAATTGCCTCTCGGTCAATTAACGTTCTATCTGTATCGTAACATGACTGATGTTATACTCCCTTTTGATATAATTTATCACATTGTCCAGCACCATGTCTGCATTTGCTTCTGGTCTGATTTTGACATGACAAGCCAAAAGAACCTTTCCCACTGTAATGGCCCATATGTGCAGTTCATGAACGGCCAGTACTTCTTCCATCTCCAAGAGCCCCTCTTCCAGCTTTGTTGCATCTATTTCTCGTGGAGTACTCTCCATCAAGACTTCAAGGATGCTCCGCAGCATTTTGATCGTTGTTCCCAAGACTATGACTGAAAATATTAAAGTACAGATCAGATCAACTATCTTCCATTTTGGTTTATACCATATGAGTGCACCTCCAATCATTACTCCAATACTCTGGATGGAATCCCCAAGCACATGAAGATATGCTCCTTGTACGTTTATATTCCGCTGCTTCTTTTCAGGCTTCTCTTTATCAAGCAAAGGTTCAGAATACTCTTCATGAGCATGTATGTGCTCCTCTTTTGAGTGGTCCTCATGATGATAATGATGATGACCGTCGTGGTGGTGGTGGGTAGTAATTGTCATTCCATGGCTGTGGCCAATACCATGATTGTGACCATCATCGCCATGACCATGATTATGGCCCAATAAAAGAGCCATGATGATATTCACTACAAGACCAAATGCAGCAACAATAAACATTAGGAACCCATTCACGCTACCAGTGTCATGTATAAGCCTAACTATGGCTTCATAAACTAAAATCCCTGCAAGCAACCATATCAGCTGTATGGAAACCAAGGCACCAAGAATTTCAATCCTGAAAAATCCATAGGATTGACGGGGGTTGGCTTCCCAGCCAGCAGCCCACAATGAGAACAACGAAATAGCAAAAGCTGCAACATCTGAAAGTAAATGTGCGGCATCAGTAAGTATTGCTAAACTATTGGCTTTGAGACCACCAGCCACTTCAACACTCATGAAGATCACACAGAGAACCACTGCTATCAATAGCTTGCGCATGGAAGCTGATCGTTCTTGGGCATCCTTGGAAATAGTTCCAGCATCTGAGAATCCACATGGTGCTTCATTACATATCTTGCTGCCTCCAATCGTACCATCCACAGCAGGAGCATCAACACCTATCTCAACAATTTGTCCAGGTTGAAGATTTTGAGTTTCCATCGGCAATCTTGGAGCAGTATTACGTGAATATCAATATTGGATGCCTATAGTACATAGAATAGATAATATATTATGCCACACCAGATAAAGCATTGAAAGCAGAAAGAATACATACTAATATTTTCATCTTTCAACCACATCTGAAAACCTGTGAAAGATTATTTGAATTGATGATCTCATTAAGAATGAAAATACAACAAAAAATCGCAAAGGTTCTCCACTTAATGTAAGCACAGTGGTCTTAATTACTAACATTCTAGAGTCAATTGAAGAACCAAGCTCCTGTTATTAATGTGAATGCAAATAAATCTTGAAGAAAATGAATCTGAAATGGCCTCAAACAATTCCCACAAAGAAAAGAACATGAACGTTAAGATGTAGGTTTCCTTGCAGTTTCTATATTGCCATCCACAACCAGTATAAAAACATTACCATTACCATTCCCCTACCAAGAATCTTATCTGTTTCAATACAGACATGTTATTGAATTGTTAAAAGGACTTGTTCAATATGAGATAGAACTAATAGTAAATTCAACTTGATACTTTTTCTACCCAAATTCTCTTCAAGGAAAGTAAAACACGTTTCTCATTCAAATCTGCAAGGCCAACACCCTTGTACTGTTCTGGAAAGAGGTGAATTGAGGCATGTCAACGTAAAGGAACGTGCCACAGTGTAAGTCCTGAACAACCACAACTAGACAATATTGTATTGAACACCAGGCAAGCATTTAACCCTCGACATCATTCATCTATTAAACGGTAAAAGTAACTTGCAATGAGCTTCTCAAACAAGAACGCCTATACCAGCACCAAGGTTTGTAAGCAGAACAATCGAACTACAAAAACTGCAAGTAGTTTCAAGAGAAGTTTGCATAACTGGATTCCATCAATCCCAAACAAGAAAAAGAACCACATAGCAAAAAGTTTGACCGGCGATTACTCAAGTATTTTGCATTGCAAAGGAAACTTAAAGTTGGTGAAAATTTCAGATCAGTCATCTAACAAGGGGGCCCATGTTGCTAATCGACCACTAGAAGGTCAACCCGAAACCCACATAACAACAGCCTAGCGAACTTAGTTTAAACCCACAGAAGGTCAAGCAGAGATTGCAGACTGCCTATTCGCAAACAAACTCTACGTCGTCAAATTCCGGTGTCTGGAACCCAGTTTACTACTATCGTTTTTATGAATATGCCAAATAACAATAAACGAACAAGGTCAACCCCCTCAAACCCCAGCTTTCTGTGAGGCAAGAGAAAGGGGATTGGTAATCATGAAAACCTAAGCAGTGAATATGCAGACAGAAGCTGAAAGACTCAGACTTGATCGTAAATGGAAAGTGCGAAGAAGAACCAATCACACCCATTGACCGACTAAATACTAATACATCCCACCAACTTCCTTTAGAATTGTCAGTTGTGATGTTATGAATAGGAAACCGTGTGTAATACACAACCGAAGAAAAAGGCACGCTAGTTCAGATTCACCCACCTTTGAGATTCTTCTCGCATAAAATCAAATTAAAGGTGTGCCCTTTTTCAACAAGCTACCAAGTTGCTGTAGCTGCGGCTGTGGCTGTAGCTGCGAAAGCACTAACCTTGGTGGGTATGTAAATAGGATAGGCCACTACCGAATACCAACGCAAGAGTCTTGGAACCTTTGGACTCTTCACGCGTCGCTACTCACTCCTGCGGGGAATGATTAAATTAGACCTGCCATTTCATTGAATGACCCACCAAGACCGTACCCGTCCTTTAGTAGGAAAAGGCATGTCATGCGCACATCAAATTTTCTGTTCAATTAATGGAACAGGCTAGAATATGATTGAAACAGTAGATAGAAGCTTTTAGGAAGGAAACGACAAACAATCTGCCGTTTGAGTGTCCAATGGGACTGTGCTACTTGACAAATCTGTTCGCTTCAAATTTAGGAGATAAGGACAAAGCTGGGGAATTATTTGATAGAGATTAATAGCATTTTTGTTTTGGTTGAGTGGAATAACTTTTAATAATATTTTTAGCAAATAATTATTTTTTGTTTGGTTAAAAAATAACATACAGAAATTAATTCCAAATTTAGTTATTTTATATTTTTAAGAATAGTTAAAGATATTTCTCTTGTCTTTACCTATTCTATAAAATGCGTAATTTTTCTATATTATTATTATTATTATTATTATCATCATCATCATCAATAATTTTCTTATTATTATTATTATTATTAAGTTTCTTCTTCTCATTATTATCATTATTATTGTTATTGTTATTATTATTATTAATTTTTCTTCTTATTATTTTATTATTATTATTATTATTTAATTAATTAATTTTCTTCTTCTTATTATTATTATAAGAATTAATAATAATAACAATAAAAACTAAGAATAATAACAAGAA
>JANZLX010000009.1:21561285-21571515 GCA_025531955.1 Erythroxylum orinocense
TAATAATAATAATAATAATAATAATAATAATAATAATAATAATAATAATAATAATAATAATAATAATAATAATTGGTTGCTCGGGATACGGTCCCTGTCCTCCCTTTTTGGGAGGGACGAAAATTCTTATCCTTATCTACCGGAGACGGTAGACAAAAATTTGAAGACAGTAACCAAACGAGTAGTGGAGACAAAATTTATTTGTTCTGTCCACTATCTCTACTTACGAGACAGTAACCAAACATAGGGTTATTCTTGAGACATTTACCTTATGGCCCCACATCATCGTTCGTCTACTTCTGTCAGACAGAAAACATAAAAGGAGAAGAGAGGACAACAACATTTTGCCCATTAGTGTCATCCACTTGAAGGCTCTTTAATGATCTCAGCAGCCAAACGCAGTTCTATATTATTTACTTTTTAGAGGAAAGAGCCTATTCTTTTGCTTGTCAAAAAGCTAATTATATTAGTTGTTATTAGCTTATAATTGATTTGATCAGTTGATTACATTTTTATTAGAAATATTTGATAAAATTAGTTGTTTAGTGTTAATTGTTTATGTGTAAAATGACTTATAAGGAAATAACTTTAAAAAAATTATAAAAATATAGATATTATATATCATAATATTTCGTTAAATATTTTTATAGGAATTTAAATTTTAAATATTTAATTCTATAAAATTAAATTTATAACTTTAATAAAAACAAAGAACATTTAATAATAATAATAATAATAATAATAATAATAATGAGACACGTTCTATTTTGACTAAGTTACCAAATTAACCCCTTCTATTTACTTTAATAACTCTTGTTAATCTGTTAATTGATCAATCGATCAATTTTTATAAATTAATAAATTCTTATAAATTAAAATAAATTAAGTAATTTTTATTTAACAGTTTATTTTTTTAATTAAGCTTCACTTTAAGAACAGTTATATTTTAAATTTTTAAAATTTTTAACAGATTTTATGATATTTTAATACCAATTGAACCTTTAAACCTTAAATTTATTGTTTTATGTTTAATTTTTATTCAGTTTTTAAAATGATAGTTTATTAATTAATTGCTTAAATTTCTAAATTAATAAGTTATTAAATTTAAGTAAATTAATTATTTGTAATTAAAATTTAAATTGGATAAACACAAGTAGCCTTGAGTCATTTAAGCAGAGTCTTGATTTCCATTTTCGTCAATCAAATGCTCATCGAACAACCACAAACAAGAAAATCTAATCTCTCCGTCGCTTTCCTCTTATGCTTTGGCGTGAAAGCGAAGTCGTAAGGGTAAACGTTGGCTCTTGGTTGTTTAAATTGTCACCTTCCTTGTAATTCTCGTTGGATTTCAATTCCTTTCTATGTCTCAGTTCCTTCTCACAGAAAGTGTCCATTTTTCTGCATAACTACAAGTCTTTTGAAGAGACATGGAGAAGATAAGGTAAGTTTAATTATCAGGTAAAGCTAGGAAAATACACGCATAGACACCATCACCAAGGAAACAATTAGAGATGGAGTTATCATTTGGTCTTTCTACTAAAAGTTCCGACCTTTTTATTTGATGCTTCTGTCCGTCAATTTTTTGAATCGCAGGAGCAAAATGGAAACGCATAAGAGACCATATTTACCCTACCATTCTGGGCATTTGGTGGAGGTCTACCATTCTTATACCAAGCGTCGAAGGATCAAACGTCACACAAAATTTTGCACGCATCTCTGAAAGAATGGTGTAAAGAAAAAGAAGTTTCGAATAAAAGATCATGTGATGGTGCAAGTATAGGATCAGTGAGTGGAGTAGATAACTGCAAGAAAATCCACAGGAGGGAAGGCCCCAAGGAAAGCAGTTGGCCACAAAGGCCGCTCTTGTTTGCTGGAGATGAGAGCGTTAGATCAAACAATTTTAGTCGTAAGAAAGGTCACAATTGTGTTTTGATATATATAATTTTATCTATTGAAAGAAAACGCTGATATGTAAAAGCTTTTTTATTTTTGACTGTTTACATTCAATCAACTGATAAAAACGCTATTCTCCAAACAATATTAATAGCTGTTTGAAAAGTCAAACAGCTAAAATCAAACAATCTTGATAACCGAATAAGGCCTGTTTCTTCAACTATTTAAATTTTTATGTTACTTTATTTAAAAATTTAAAAAATAATATGATAAAATAACAATTTTTTATTTAATCCCACGCAATACGGTTGTACTTTAAAATTGCGATGGGGCGTATAAATGGTAAGCAGAAGCCCAATAGTCTGTGTTACGCCTTGTCTGGGAGGTTCTGCTTTTATCGGGCAATGTCTGCTCAGATCCAGTCATATGCTGGACAGGATTATGTAGTTCAGCCCATGTACTACGCCTAAAGTTTCATGTTTCCAAGGACTTGCTTGTGCTTGTAGCCACACACACAAAGCCCAGCACCAATTCCGATGGCCAGTTTATCTGCTTTGGAGTGTCGCACATCCTTTCCCGTTTCAGGTAGCAGAAAGATCGGTCTATCAACTGCGTTCACTCCATAATCAGGTGAATATATCAGATAAAAACTTGTTCCATTTTCCATATTGATTTGCCTCTAATTGGCCTGGTGCAAGCAAAAAAATGCAAATATCAATTATCGAACAGCGCAGGAGAATGTACGTGAGATGTGAAGTAATTACTTTTACCAACCAACAATCATTTCCACCCTTAGATACTTTGTACAAGAAAGCAACAGAAAAGTCGGGTTAATTAACTGGAATGTTCAGGCTGGAACTTCCTAATTCACCTGTAAATTACCAGCCTGAAATTGTCCTACAAGAGGACCTTCCTAATTAATCTAATTCACCTGTAAATTACCAACCTAATTAACCAAACTGACAAAAGACTTCCAAATCTTCAACTACTTACAATAGCAAATCAGGGTACGACCTTTTCCTAGACACCTGAAACCACAGCTACAGTCAGTACCAAGTCTACAGACTCGTAAATACATCTTCAATCATACTTACATTACCATAAAATCCTTTTCAAAAGCTAAAGACACTGCCCATGGCCAGCAGATTTTTGGCACTTGCATTTCATGGTTAAACACGGATGTCAGCGGCTGGGCCACTATTTTGCACTTGACGAACAAATTGGCCTTTCACTCGGGGACGCTGCTCTGCAAGTTTTTTCCGGCTCTGGTATCGGACCTGGAACCAGAAAAAGGATCAAAGAAGACTTTTAACTTGTTTGGCTGTATCATTATGATTAACCAAAGGGTGCATATATCATTTGAAACATCTTGATGATAGGTCATTGTACAGAAATTTTGTTATAAACTATCTAGTAAAGCCCTGGCCCTAGCAATATAAACAAGCTATCTTGGAATGACAGATGAAATAGCATTAGTGATACATCACAACTATTGGTGATGGAATCACCTTGCCCAACTTTCAAGAGCTGACCCGCATATCAACATTTCTACACAACCCTTAGTTCCCAATCAGGATTTTTTTACTTTGTCATATGTAACGTTAGTGAGAATAAGGTGATCATTGTACCTTCTTCTCATAGCAACGATTTTTGCGCTTCAAGCGGAATTTTGATAGTGCTGCTTCCCTCTGTCCAGATCGATGAGCATCCATCCCTTTGAGTCCTTCTTGGATGAAGAGACCGTCATCCAAGCTCTCTGATTCCATGGCCCTTTCAGTTGCCACAGAAATGGTGGCATTAGCGTCATTTCCATTGCAAACGCTATCATGTCCACTATGAGAGTCATAATTTGTGACACCATTACATAAACTGCTGCAGGCACTCTGACCAGTAGTGGGCAAACCATGTTTTAACTCCTCCACTAGTTCTATGCTCTGCTGATGTATATTTTGGTCGACAGAATTGCTGGGAGTATCATCAGATTGTCTGTGGTGATGCTTAGTGTCATCAATGTCCTCATTGTAAAGGATTGAAGTATTAGAAGGAAATGGAGATTGATCACTTTCGGTAGCCACCTTGGGAGTCCATGTTGGGGGCAAACCCAATTGCTTATTATAGTATGAAGAAGGAAAAACATGATCATATCCAATAGAGATATTGTCCGGTTTCACTCCTTGGACAGGAATCAACCCATGCTGCGCCCTTGGATATGATATGTCAGTTTGCCCAGAACCAGTGACCAATGTCGTCATGATTTTTTTACTACTAGTTCCAGTGGAACCATGTTGTCCAGAAATGCCACTACCATTTTGAGAGACTTGATTGGATGATGTCTCTGGAGAATTACTAGCATCTTTCTTGAATCCAGAACCATTAGCAATTGACATTGGGAAAAGAGGTCGTAGTGTTTTACTGTTATACCTGCACAACGGACCTGTTAGTTGATCAGAAATGGATAGGAAGGTATAACATTAAAACATGCAATGCTTTAATGACAAAGAACGAGATCAACATTATGCTCTGGGAGAACCCAAAAGGTTGAACTTCAGTCAACCTCCTATGCACATTAAACACCTAAAATCTTGCTATCTGATCATGATCCCATCATATGATGGTGAAACACAAGAACTTGAGAATACCCATGAAATTGTTTTGAGTCTAAAATAATCAAATTCTGTCTCAATGTAAAGTGTTCACACCACAGAAACACACACGAACCTATAGTTTTGAACTTGTATATAACTTTCAAAAACTCGTGTTAGTGGGCATCTTGAGGCTATAGCAAACTCACCAAGAGAAGGCTGAGCTATTAGAATGGTTTAGGGCATGCTTCTCATCAATTGGTAGGTCATTCGCACTGTTGGGACAGAACCTTCTGAGATAAATTTCCTGCTGTGGAGTAAATTCAAATCTGTTCGTGCTAACATCCATAATAGAATGTTCATGAATGCGATTTGAGCTGTTACCAAATGTACTGATCAAGTCTACAGTTCCACTTGAAGGTTCTACCAGTTCATAATTGTTGCATTGATAATTAACGGCATAATTTTTGTCACTTTCTGGTCTCACTCTTGTAAAACCATTTGCTTCTCCCAATCTCAAAGTACTTGAATTATAGGTCTCATTGCAAGCCAGTTCTGATTGGTTAGATCTGTCTGCACCAAAGTACTGCATCAGATGCCAATCTTACATACAAGGAAGAAAAAGAACTGCTAACCCAGAATAATAAACGAGTAAACAATGAACAAAGACAAAATAGGAAAGAGCAAAACTCTTACTTTTACACTCGGAATCAGCTGATTCTATTTCCAACGTGGCTTGCTCTTCATACATCTCTCTTCCTGTGTTGCTCAGGTTTGAAGCATTATTGCACTTCAGTCGAGATAGATCCTGCATAATTGAATTTAAGCATTTTCAGTTTCCACGTTTCTGCTATAACACTTTAATTATTGTTTTCTGTTTTGATCACATTTACGCATATATCTTAGGAACAGGCACTCCCTAGAATAACTAAAAATTCTCCATTAGCAATGACCACATTTCCACAGGATCTGTTGTTATACTTACTTGGGTATCACTTCCTTTCTCTCTGTCATCCCTATTTTTCTGGGTAGAAGTTAAACAATCACTTGAATGAGCACTTGAATGATCACTCGTTGCATTGGTTTCAGATGTGGCTTCAATTTTATGATGTACAGTGGATGAGTTCAGAGGAATACGTCCTGGAGGAAGCTGATAAAGAATAAAAAAGGGAACATGTGGAATATTTAGTTTCCATGCTATTGAACCATACAAATATTAAAAACAATATACAGGATGAAACATACAGTTTGCCTCCTCCAAACATGCTGCCATAAGTTCTTTAGCTCATTCCTTCTAACAGGCTTAATGAGAAAGTCAGCAGCACCTTTTAACATGCACTTCAGTACCATGCTCATAGAATCATGCGATGACATCACTATTCAGAAATGACAAAAGAAGGGAAAAAGAACAAGAAATTTTTAGTTTCAAATCTAACAATATATATAAGTAACAAAGATCATAAAAGAGTTTACAAACTATTTAATTACTTATGACGGGAATATTTCTGCAAAAGTCATGTTCCATGACCAAGGTAAGAAGTGCGTATCCCG
Source organism: Erythroxylum orinocense (assembly GCA_025531955.1). Classification (NCBI taxonomy): domain Eukaryota; kingdom Viridiplantae; phylum Streptophyta; class Magnoliopsida; order Malpighiales; family Erythroxylaceae; genus Erythroxylum; species Erythroxylum orinocense. Next base: position 21,567,312 of record JANZLX010000009.1, read on the forward strand.
AAATTGATGGCAACTCCACTTCAGTTAATATGAGATCTAAATTATGACGTCTACCCTTCAATGCCTCCCACGCCATTAATCCATCAGGAACAGCAGCAACTGGTCGCAAAAAGTGGTGAAACAAAGTGTTAACTTCAGTTAAACAACTGATATGAAATTACTAACATCTTATCGGAAACAAAACGAGGGATGCATATGCATTGTGTTCAATTACCCATATACCAATCACCTACAAACCCAAAAACTAACTTTCCTTTAACATATCCACCACTCAAGACTCAAATCCTTCCCACGATTTCTCTGATAATGTTTGGTAGCAGATAATATACGATCAAGTATTACAAAAGAAAAAGAAACGAACCTTAGAAAAACCAACTCGAAATGACCATTCAAAACACAAATGTCAAGCTCAACCGGAATGGTAAGAGCTATTACCAAAGATGGCAATAAAACCTATCAAACTTTCAAACACCTACAGCAAAATTAATACTAGAGATGAAGCAGAGATAACTTAAACTCGCAAGATTCTCCAACCTCCAACAAATCAACTCTTATCAAGAAGAGAAAACATTCGAAAAATACGGAAAAAAAGAGAGAAAATATATTACAGTGACCAATGAACTCGGAATCTCAATCAAACATGTCAATTTGTGAATCAAACCAAAAGAAAAATGAAACAAAATTAACTCATATCCATCAAGTAAATGAACAATACATAGGAATTTCTCATCAATAGATTAAAGAAGAGCATAGCTGACCTTTATAACTGCATTTTCGAAGAAGAGCCGCAATAATTTGGCGCGTAGAATCATCAGCCTCCACTAACAGAACCCGAAGCATCATATTTGGAAGAAACTTCTCCCACCTCACCACCTCCATTGCAGCGCCCTTATTGTCCGTCGCCTCCTCGACCTCCATCCTCGTATCGTCGATCACCGCCATCTCACCCGTTCTCAAACACTCTATAATCCAAGGAAATGACTTTACAAAAATAATAAGAAACTAATTTTAAATGGAAGAATTAAATAGTAGCAGCAGAGAGAGAGAGAGAGAGATTGAGATCACGATAAAAATGACAAAAAAAAATCTGATTTAGTTTAAGTACAAATATATATATATATATAAAAAGAAAGAAATATTTGAAATCCAACTCGGGCTCACGACCGCAAAAAACGGAAAATATACTGAGAGATCAAAAGGTGGGCCGCCATTGGTATCTGGTTGGAGGAGCTGACGTGGCGCAACATGAGCAACTGTTTTTGATATTTGCGAATTGCGATGTGGGGGAGATTAGTTGTACGGAGGTAGTGGTTATCCAGAGGCGTGAGAAGTGTGAAGGACACGTTTCGGATGGTGTTTGGGTTGTTGGACATGATATTTTTGGGAGCCTAACACGCTGGCATGGGCCGATTGTATCTCATGGTGGGGAAAGCGACACGTGGAGAGCTATTAAGAATCTTCAGATTTTGTGGCTTTGAATCTCGATTCAAAATTATAAAAAAATGGATATTAATGTGTGGCGGTTCATTCGAGGGCCAATTTATGTATAATTAATGATTTGTTGTCTCCTCTAGAATAATAAATCTTGAAAACCTGGAATTGATTGGATTCAGGGAGGGACCATAGTAGTTTACTTTTGTTATGGACCAGTAGGTCTGGGTTGGCTCTTGTGGGCCACGTCTATGACGCTGAAAATGGGTTCAGAAACGAACAACGCAGGTGAACCTGTGAGGGTTGCGTATGTTCGAAGCTTTGTCCAAGATTTTTAATAGAATAATTATTTAATAGTACGGAGTCTTTGCGGTAATCAAGATCCACAGGTTGCGGCTAGGTTTTAAATTTGAACCGTTTAAATTATTAATCGATTAAAAAATTAGATCAATAAAAAAATATATTTAATAGTTAAAAATTTTAATTGATATTTACCGTTATAAAATTGGCTAAAATTGAATAAAGTTATATAAGAAAGTTTACTCGGATGAAAAAATATTCTTATTTCATCATATTCTTGATATATACATAAACGGATATTTATACTGAACCTAGGGGATTGTTATTGGCTACTGACTATTTGGAAATTTGTACCAAAGTTGACAACTACAACAATTCTGTTACAGAAGAAGCTACTAATACTACGCACAAGAAGACAAGAAATGAAATAAGAGATTCTTGTATTTGGTTTTCATGTGTTTTGTGGTAGTGAGTTATTATTGAATGTTGGGTCAACTCACTCCTACTCTCTTATTACTCTGGATCCTAGGCCATCTGACTCTCTTATCAAGTTAAAAATTGTAAATATAATTGACAGGAATTATTTTTATTTATAAAAAAATTTGAAATTTAATTAAAAAGAAGTTATTAAATAAAAATTATTTGATTTATTTTAATTTATGAAAATTTATTAATTAATAAAATTAATCGATTAGTTAATAAATTGATTGATTTTTAACAATAAGAGTTATTAAAATAAATTGAACTAAAAAGTTAAAAATTAAATCTAAAATTTAAATGACTCAAATTTTTTACGATTAAATAGACCATACAGGTTAGATTTTTTAATCATTGTTGAACTTGTTCTTTTAACTGATGCTTAGTAAATGAATTGTGTCAGTATAATTCAACTTAAACATTTTGAAATATTAAAATTGAAGTTGTATTTTTATGAAAATATTAACATTTAAATTATGCTTTTTATTTTTAGTTTTATTTTATTGGAAAACATTAAAAGTACACGATCATGGCTAAAGATGGATCGAAAATAAAATTAAGCCTAATCTTGTGGGTTGGGTGAGCCTGGGTCCAATCATAACACAATGGATCAGGTCTCATCCTACCGTTTTCAATTTCATCCTCTTTGTTCTACTGAAAGGCAATTCACTCCTCACCAGTGTTAGAAGTTTATGTTAATTCAAACTTTTACTTTTATTTTTGTTAGTGTCAAATAACATGGAGATTTAGTAACTGTTATATCTCCTGGTTTGCAGCTAAGTAAGCTAGGTGGTTGAGATGTTCTGGAGATTGCAAAACTAAAACGAAGTTCTAAGACGATACAAAAGTAAGATGATACAAAACTAAGACAAAGCAAAGTAAGATGATACAAAAGTAAGACGATACAAAAGTAAGACGAAGTAAAGTAAGACGATTGAGGACAAAAGCAAGTTGGATTCTTTTGGTCATAACTTCTTCTCTAGATACTCAAATGACTTGATTCTTGAACCATTGGATTCGTAAGACTTTGCTTTACATCTCCACCAAAAATCGAAGCTAATTGAAATGAAGTAAGAAAGATTAAGTGAAAAACATAGGACGGGTACAGTGAGCATGCTCTTAAAGAATATGAGCTGGTGTTATTCTACTGAACTTACTTCAGTATTTCGATGATTTCTGGAGCTCTACTGATCCAAATGAGATTGATTTTGTGACGGATAGTACCCGGGATTATCATGAACATGCATTGTACATAATTCATGTCATACATATGCATTTTCAAATACTTATGATTGTGCAAATTGTGATATTGTGTATATTATTTGTCCTAGAGGAGTAACCGGAACGTCAACCTCCAGACATTGTCGGATCTTCTAGGCATTATCTTCGGGAGCAACTTGTGAGTCAATATAGATGTTTTCCTAGGATTGATCTGTTCTGACTAGTTTTGATTTGTTTAAACTTCCATATTATTGAAATGTTTGTGATCTGATTCTGAATTCCAGACTTGAAGTCCGAGGAATATAATAGTTAGGCATGTATTGGAAGTGTTTTGATTCGTTGTGAAATTCTGCATGTTATATGTGTTCTCAGGAAAGTTGAATGCCAGGCTCAGGTCCGATGAACGTGAATTTATGATTTAACATCATATATGATAAGACATGATTAGTATGCGATGCATTTCATAAAATGCATGCTTAGATAAAGGTGTTGTGACTTGAGTAACCAGTTTGAAGCGCTTCCACATAGAGCTTTGCTCCGTGAATTCTGATTCTACGCGTAGAGCTTTGTTCCGTGAACTCTGATCTGACTGAGCCCTATAGGCCAGTATTTGTGTAAGTGATTGACACTCAGTTACAACAATAGGAATGAACACAAGTCTCATGCATATAATATTATAAGACTGAAGATCATGAATGGTTTGCAAGGTGATATTGAATGACTATGTGACATGTCATGATATGTGAGTATTTGAACAATAAATGTATGCTTAAAA
>JANZLX010000009.1:21589468-21602158 GCA_025531955.1 Erythroxylum orinocense
TCTCAAGTGGAGTATAATATCACTCCAGCACAACTTCGAAGTATGTCTTGAAAGCGAGATGAAATTGCTAGACAAATATGGAGTGATTATATTATTTCTAATTAATTTATGTTTCTTTTTGCAAATGATAGTACTATTATGTTTTCAAGAATTATAGAATGATGGACATATTTTATTTTTTGGTTAATATGATGGACATAATTTATTGATTTGAACGACTTAATATAATTTCTAATTTATGTAATTTTATTATATAAAATTAATGTGTAATTTTTAATAATATTTGATTTGCATATATTTAATTTTAACTATAATGATAATTAATTAATTTAAAAATATAATGTATTATATTATAATTATTATATATAAGAATATAATTACAAAAAATAGAAACAGGATAATAAAACTAAAAATATTTTTGTTTTCAACTTTTTATTACAAATTTCAATTAAATAAATTTTTATTTTCAATTTCTATATTACAAATCTCTAACATATTTTCTGTTTTTTTAAGAAAAAGATGGAAACCAAAAAATTATTTAATTTTCAATTTCAATGTTACAAATCTCAAACATGTTTTCTGTTTTTTTAAGAAAAAGATAGAAACCAAAAACTAAAAATAACAACATAAAAACGGACGGGAATCAAACGACCCTATGGCTACGTCACATTTACGAAGTTAAAGCATATAACATTTGATCAGCAGAATCTTCTCTTCATGTTTTCTGATTCTACAAGTTCCAACAACCAGTTCAATAGACTCTCGCATCGCCTGCCTTAAAAAGTCAAAACCAGGGTGATGTATCAACCGTTTCGATCCTCCCTAACTGTATTAGCTGCTGCTGCTCGCTCTGTCTCACTCTCACGCTTACCCTGGTCTTCATCTGTTCAGCAACAGCAAGAAATCCACAAACTGAAAAGAGCAGAATCTTCCAACAAATCCCCTATTGGGTCTCCTTCTAGAGTCCAAAAGCTCATAGCTTCACAGTCTGATCCCCTCCTCGCTAAAGAAATCTTCGATTATGCATCTCGACAGCCAAATTTTCAACATTCCTACTCTTCCTATCTGGTTCTCATCCTTAAACTTGGTCGCTCCAAGTACTTCTCTCTTGTCGATGATCTTCTCCTTGACCTCAAATGCAAGGGGTACCCATTAACCCATACCCTTTTCTCTTGCTTGATCAAAGTCTACGAAGAGGCTAATTTGCCCAACAAGGTTCTTAAAACCTTCTACAAAATTCTCGAGTTTAAGTGTAGGCCTTTAACCAAACACTTAAACCGCATTCTCGAAATACTTGTTGGTGACAGGAACTACGTCAGACCGGCTTTTGATCTTTTCAGAGATGCCCACAGATACGGTGTTAATCCCAACACGAAATCTTACAACATCCTAATGCGTGCCTTTTGTCTTAATGGGAGACTCAGTATCGCTTATAAGCTGTTCAATCAAATGTTTAAGAGAGATCTTGTGCCGGACGTCGAATCGTACAGAATTTTGATACAAGGATTGTGTAGAAAAGGCCAGGTTAATGGAGCGGTTGATTTGTTGGAGGATATGATAAATAAAGGGTATGTGCCTGATTCGTTGAGCTATACAACAATCTTGAATAGTCTGTGTAGAAAAATGAAGCTGAGAGAGGCATATAAGATTCTATGTAGAATGAAGCTAAAGGGTTGTACTCCTGATATTGTTCATTACAACACGGTTATATTAGGATTTTGCAGAGAAGGGCGCTCACTGGATGCTCGTAAAATTCTCGAGGATATGGAGTCCAATGGATGCTTACCCAATTTGGTTTCTTATAGGACTTTGGTTGGTGGGCTATGCGATCAAGGGATGTTTGATGAGGCTAAGGGTTATCTCCAAGTAATGACATCGAAGGGTTTTTCGCCGCACTTTTCAATCACTAACGCCTTGGTGATTGGGTTTTGCAACTCTGGGAGGACGGAAGAAGCTTGTGAGGTTGTGGAGGCACTCCTGAAGCATGGAGAAGCTCCACATATGGACACTTGGGACACCATTGTTCCTAGGATCTGTATAGTTGATGAATTTGAGAGAATTGAGAAAATGTTGGATAAGGTTATCAAGGTAGAAATAAAGAGTGATACTAGAATAGTGGAAGCCGCCATTGGTTTGGAGGAGTATTTGATCAGTAAAACGCATCGTAGTAAATGGCGATGAGTTTGAATCTTTGGTTCATAGATTATGCAATATGCTGTAAACTTTGAAATAACATTATTCATTAGTTCGTTGAAAAATTATATCATTGATTAGAGATTTCTGTATGAATTTGGATTGTCTTCTGTTAGACAAGGAGGACTCATATTCTTCCTTCTTTTTGGGTGTGAAGCAACCAAAATACCTAATAAAACATTACCTCTCCCCGAAAAGGAGCTGGCAATTTTGCTGTATTTCATCATGATTCACCTGTAGTAATTTGATGCTCATCTTCTTATTGCTCTGGCAGAAGGTAAATCCCTTCTGTACATCTTATTGTCATTTTGTTGGAAGATGTAAATATTGAGACATAACTTACTAGGAGATTTATGCCTGTGTTGCAAAATCCAAGAACTTGTTTAGTGTCTAGTGGTTTTGCTATTTCTTCAAAGCAAAACTTGTCTTGCATTGTCAATACATGTATTTTCTTCAAGGACAGGAACAAAGCTAGTAAGAAACCAAGGTATCAGAAACGACGACAAGTTGCAAGAAAATAATGCATTAAAGATCTTCAGTTCACAGGAGAACAAGTTGGATTATAAAAAACTCATGACAGTGACGAGACTTCAGTGAAATGCAAAACTTGGTAAAAGGAAGACAAAACTGCCATCCTTAGCCCGTGGAATTGAATTCTTCTGTTTAACTAATGGCTATATCAGCAACTAAATTTCTAACTGCAGAAATATAGCAATTTACTTGGGGATCAGTATCTTTGAACACCTTTTCTAACAACTAGCGTCCGACCTCGAAATGCCTGCAAGGGATACCATACCTCAGTATAACGTTGAACCAAAAGAAAACAGAAGGGAACTGGAATGATGAAATGAAAATATTCTTACTGCTCCATTCATAGAGAGTGCAGCATTTCGCTCCGCTTCAGTCGAAAAAGAAACAAACCCATAGGCACGATACTTTCCTGCTTTCCGATCATACAAAATCCTGGTACTAAGCACATCCCCGAACTGGACGAACTGATTCCTCAAGATCTCAGGTCTTACGTCCCATGGAAGATTGCCAACATATAACTTGTAGGGACTTTCATATACTAGCACTTTTACAGTCCCCGAATTCAGTACGTCAGCGTTGGCTCTCCTAGAACCCATCTCAATAGAATATCTCACTCGCAATTCCCGCCCACCAAAATCCTTCAAAGAGTAAAAGAACATTTCAGGCATGTTGCACTACAATAAAGAAGAAGAAATGAAAAGAGGCTAGCCTGCTTCACACTCAACAGATCCGTCTAATACAGAAATCGCATTTCTTGCTGAACTCAATGAACTCATTGTGACATAACCACATCCTTTACTCTCACCCGTTTCAGGGTCTCTGGAAACCTACAATCAAGTCACGAATCAGTGGAAAATCAATATAATGGAGAGCGCCCATATTCAACTCAATCTTCTTCAACTAGACCAAATCAGTAACAAGCCAAGTATAGTTTAAGGTAATTCAACTTTTTAGCTCATACTTACAATCAATCAGCTTCATGATTGAAGAAGCTGGAGATTCTACTTGGTCCAACACTTGCAAAGATATACCAGCAAAATTCTGAAACAGTTCGAAAAGTACCTCAACCGAGAGAACATTCCCAAAAGGCTTGAACAATACTGCAAGCTCCGAAACGTCGCAGCTTCTAGAAAGATTACACACGTATAGCTCACAGGGTCTTGCGTCTTGATTCCTTAATTCAAAGCCAGACATGTCCTCGTCATCAGTTTCCTCGCCTTCAGAAGCTTTCGAGAGAAACGGGTCTTCATTCAAAACCGCCGACAATCTGAAACCCCGTCCAGCACTTTTGGAGATGCATTGAATAGAAGGAGAAGTAAACGGTTTAGGAGAGTGAGAGAGAGACAAGCACGAAGGAGCTATAGACACAGAGGTTGTCATTGCCGTTATTTTGGTTCGGTTAAGTAACGGCGAAGACACAATTGAAGGTACTGTAACAGTAGCCATGGATGCTCGGTGCTTCGCTTCTGTGGATACGCCTAGCCTCGGTTCTCAAAACCGGAGCTACCGGGTCATTTACCTCATGATATGGATCGGGTTGATAATGACCCAATAATCAAAGGGTCAACCCGACCCGATAAATTAGATTTTCTCATTTCGTTGTACATTAATCCAAACAAGATCCAGCAGTAGTTTACTAGTGTAGAGAAGACAAAGAACCAGTGATAACATCAGGCACAGATCCAAAACACCAGAGGAACGAAAATGCCAACACCGCCCAACGGATCGATCCACCACAGACAACCGCATGAAGAAGACGAAACCACCGTCGCCTCCTCCATAGAGTTCGGCACGCCGGAGGCTGTTGATCTCGTCCGCAACCTGACCGACGTTGGCGCAATGACTCGTCTCCTCCACGAATGCATCGCCTACCAGCGTGCCTTGGATCTGGACCTCGACAACCTCCTCGCTCAACGCTCCGATCTCGACAAACACCTCCTCCATCTCCAGAAATCTGCCGACGTGCTCGACATCGTCAAAGCTGATTCTGATCACATGCTCTCTAATGTTCGGTCCACGTGCGACCTCGCCGATCACGTGAGCGCTAAGGTACGTGAGCTCGACCTCGCTCAGTCTAGGGTTAACTCCACGCTTCTTCGCATCGACGCGATTGTGGAGAGAGGGGATTGTATTGACGGTGTGAAGAATGCTCTTGAAGCTGAGGATTATGAATCGGCTGCGAGATATGTTCGGACATTTCTTGAAATTGATGCGAAATATACGGACTCTGGATCGGAGCAGAGAGATCAGCTGTTGGCTTCCAAGAAGCTTCTGGAAGGAATTGTACGGAAGCGGTTATCGACGGCTGTGGATCAGCGAGATCATCAGACGATTTTGCGGTTCATTAGGTTGTATCCGCCGTTAGGATTGGAAGAGGAAGGGTTGCAGATTTATGTAGGTTATTTGAAGAAAGTGATTGCGATGAGATTTAGGCTTGAGTTTGAGCAGTTAGTGGAGTTGATGGAGCAGAATCATGGTCAAAATCAGGTGAATTTTGTTGCTTGTTTGACGAATTTGTTTAAAGATATTGTCTTGGCTATTGAGGAAAACGATGAAATTTTGAGGAGTTTGTGTGGTGAGGATGGGATTGTGTATGCAATTTGTGAGTTACAAGAGGAATGCGATTCGAAAGGTTCTTCTATTTTGAAGAAGTATATGGAGTATAGGAAATTGGCTAAATTATCATCTGAGATTAATGCTCAGAACAAGAATGTACTTGCTGTTGGTGAACCGGAGGGCCCCGACCCCAGAGAGGTTGAGTTGTATTTAGAAGAGATACTCACGTTGATGCAATTGGGTGAGGATTATACTGAATTTATGGTTTCAAAGATTAAAGGATTGAGTTCTGTTGATCCAGAGCTGGTTCCCCGAGCTACTAAGTCTTTCAGGAGTGGGACCTTTAGCAAAGTAGCCCAAGATATTACTGGGTTTTATGTGATTTTGGAGGGATTCTTTATGGTGGAAAATGTGAGGAAAGCCATTAGGATAGACGAGCATGTGCCTGATAGCCTCACAACTTCTATGGTGGACGATGTCTTCTATCTTCTACAGAGTTGTCTGAGAAGGGCAATATCCACTTCAAATATTAGCTCTGTAATTGCAGTCCTTAGTGGGGCAAGTAGTTTGTTGAGTAACGAGTACCAGGAAGCTTTGCAACAGAAAATGAGAGAACCAAATCTTGGTGCAAAACTGTTTTTGGGTGGCGTTGGTGTCCAGAAAACTGGGACAGAGATTGCAACTGCATTGAATAACATGGACGTGAGTAGCGAGTATGTGCTAAAGCTAAAGCATGAGATTGAAGAACAATGTGCAGAGGTAAGGAATAGTGCTTTGATAACCACCGAAAGAAGGATTATGCCTCTGTTAATTCATTGCTTTTTAGCTTGTATCAGCTTTATGTTTCCCCACTAATTGTGTGATAATTCCAAAAGGAGTAAGATGATGCAGGAAATATAAAATTAAAGGAAAAATGAGTTTAAGATGCTGTGAAGTTCAGCTACATGGTCAGACATTAATATTGGGCTTATTGGTGGCTTTTTCATGGTCTACATAAATAGGTATTTGTTTGATGTTTCCCAACTATTAGAAATCCAGACTTTTTTAGGTTTCATTGTCTTTAAAATTCTGCTCAGTTTTGGTTTAGAATAACTTTAGATAGGTCAACTTAGGGCTGAAGTTTTTTGAAAACTTTGGGAATAGAACTGTTGTCTTCGATCTTCCCATCGATCTTTCACTATATTTTCCCCCTTTTTTTTTCCCTTTTTGAGCTGCTATATATAACTGACGGTGCCTATTTGTATTAGAATGATTGGCAGTCAACGGAACAATTATAATTAGGCTATTCATCAGAGAATTCTACATGCTGTTGAAACTGATACCCTTTGGTGTGCGCATTTTATGCTTGTTTGTCATTGTTGTAGCCATCTTATCTCTGTATTATAGAGATTTCCTTCTGTTACTAAACAAACTGCGATCACTTTTCTGCAGGCATTTCCTGCCCTAGCGGATAGAGAAAAGGTGAAATCTTGTCTGTCCGAGTTGGGGGATATGAGCAATACTTTCAAACAGGTTCTCAATGCTGGCATGGAACAACTCGTGGCAACCGTAACACCTCGAATCCGTCCAGTCTTAGATAGTGTAGCAACTGTCAGCTATGAATTATCCGAGTCAGAATATGCTGATAACGAGGTGAATGACCCTTGGGTCCAGAGGCTTCTTCATGCTGTTGAAACAAATGTGTCATGGCTCCAGCAACTCATGACTGCTATCAATTATGACTCTTTTGTGCATTTGGTCATTGACTTCATTGTAAAAAGGCTGGAGGTGATTATGATGCAAAAAAGATTCAGTCAGCTTGGTGGCCTTCAGCTTGATAGAGATGTGAGGGCTCTGGTAAGCCATTTCTCTAGCATGACCCAGCGGACAGTTAGGGACAAATTTGCTCGTCTCACTCAAATGGCAACCATTCTTAACTTAGAAAAGGTATCAGAGATTCTAGACTTCTGGGGTGAGAACTCAGGACCTATGACCTGGAGGCTAACACCTGCTGAAGTCAGAAGAGTACTGGGTCTCAGGGTTGATTTTAAGCCTGAAGCAATTGCTGCTTTGAAGTTGTAAAGTATTTTTTTTCTTTTCCCGAAGCTTATTCTTGCTGCCCCGGACTCCAGATAACAATCAAATATCACACCCCGGCAGGTCACAATAGTTCAGAGTTCTTCCCCAATTTTTCCATTACCGTGTTTCTTGTTCTTGTATTGTTTGCTTTCCATATATAGTATCATTCTGGCAAAATCAGAATCCTTTTTGCTTCTCTACTGGGAGTTCCATCCTTTTTGCAGTAAAACTTAGAAGACGGTGTAGACATTGGGAATTACTTTGAAGTTAGAAATTTAATCCTACAAGATTTAGATCCCTTTTGATAAAATCATTCTGATCTTGGATTGTTTGATTTGTTTTGTCGACCATTCTACTTAGGCTTGGTAAAATGGTTGGGGCCTAGTCCGGACTGAATCTTAAGGCAACATTTGATTTGATTGGTCTGAATACTATAGGTAAAATCTAATTTGGTTGAATTGATTGGTTTTCAAAAGCAGTGGAAAAAAAGAGGTTCAAAGATATCTCAATCTAAAATTTGTCTTGATCTTAGTTAAATCTGAGTTTATCTGAGCTTTTATTTTACAAAGTTTCCCCAGATGATACGATTAGTTAATTAAAAAGGCAGAATCCATTTTAAGGTGAGACTTTTATTATCAACTTCACTCAAGTACAACCTAAAACATATCAACCACAGAAATGCTAAAGATTCAATTCACTATTCTTTCATATAATTTCCGCAACTAAGCAAATCTTTGAGAGATGCTATAACGAAACAGATACAACAACTAAATTCAACCGCAGCTAGTCAGTGGAGGTCAAAAGGCCTACACATGAGCAGTGCCTTCAGTAAACTTGGGATCCTCACATCTATACCGCCCGTCGGGTCCAATGCCGAAACCTTTCGGATCAGCAAAGACGTTCTCAAGTAGCTGGCTTCGAGGGGGAAGAGGACTCTCATCTGCAAACTCAACAGAGTCCTCAACCAATTCATCTATCTTCTTCTCGATGGCCTTTAGTTCTGCTTCACTAGCTAAGCTCTTCTCAATAATATATTTCTTCAAGGCTGTGATGGGATCTCTGGCAGTATAATGAGCCTTCTCAGCTGTTTAAAGAACAGAAAGTGTGAGGAAGTGAATCACTGATACACAAGTGCCATGTCTAATCATGTCTACAATCAATGCAGCGCGAATGACAAAACACCCAACATTTCAAAAGAGTAATAAATTAACAAGCACATAAAGTGGATAGTCGAGGAATTAAGATGGCAATTAAATTCTCTCAACAATTCTGAAAAGGCAGTGGCCATTAAACCATCCTGGAGGCATGTGTAAGAGCTAAAGTAGAAAACCATCCATAAACAGTCGAAATGATTATGGCAATGATAATATCTAGCAATTAAATGCACAGTGAGCAAAAATTATCAACTTTGTATTGGTTAAATCATTGAAGGCATTCATATGAAAGATTCACCTGGATCACGAAGCTCGTCAGGGTCGGCCAATGAGTGTCCTCTAAACCTGTAAGTCTCACATTCGACCAAGGTTGGCCCCTCTCCTCTCCTAGCCCTTCCAATTGCCTCCTTTGCAACCTCTCTAACCTTTAAAACATCCATTCCATCAACATGAACTCCTGGCATCCCAAATGCTGGTCCCTTCTTCCAAATCTCAGGATCCGAAGTTGCTCTCAAGTGGGACATTCCAATTGCCCACAAATTGTTCTCCACAACAAACACAATGGGCAATTTCCATAATGCTGCCATGTTTAGACACTCAAAGAACTGTCCATTATTGCAAGTACCATCTCCAAAGAATGCCACAGTCACTTGATCACTGTTTGCTTCCTTCAAAACTTCCCTCCTGTACTTGAAGGAAAATGCTGCACCAGTTGCCACTGGAATTCCCTCACCAATGAAAGCAAACCCACCAAGCAGATTATGCTCTTTCGAGAACATATGCATGGATCCACCTTGGCCCCGGCAACATCCAGTGGTCTTGCCAAAAAGCTCACTCATCACGGCACGAGCTGGAACCCCCTTACTCAAAGCATGAACATGATCACGGTAAGTGCTGACAACACAATCGTCCTGCCTCAAGAGCTTGATGAACCCAGTTGAGACAGCCTCCTGGCCATTGTAGAGATGAACAAAACCAAACATTTTGCCTCTGTAATACATCTGCGCGCACATGTCCTCGAAAGCTCTGCCCAAAACCATATCCTCGTATAGCTCCAAGCCTTCTTCTTTTGTAATCAACTAGGTACAGAAATAACCGAATAAATAAAAACAATCCAAGCAGCCTCTCATAGTTTCATGTATTCAAAGCAAACACAAGTCCTCAATTTGATTCTAAAACCTAATTAACAAGGTGTCTCGACCAGAAAACATTCAGAATAATAGGAAAATGTGAAACGCCTAAAAGAGTACATAGAAACTTTGAAATGCTTTAAGCCACTATTGACTAAAGTTGCTTCATTTGATCCTTAACAGAGTAAATTTAATGCCTTTTCCTTTACCGTTCGATACCCAAATATCAACCACCACTTAACAAATGAAAACACAAACCAGAAACGCAGAACAATAAGAACCAACCCAGCAATTAAAAAAAAAAAAGGATTCAAAGTACGTAGTCTTGGAGTACCAGATTGGTGCCGGATTTGACATCTTTCTCTTTAACGACATCGGAGACAGCAACAACCGCAGATTTTCGGTGAGGATTGGCGTGATTCAATTTGTGAAAACGGAGACTTATGGTAGATCCAATGAAAGAGGCAGAACTTTTAAGAGGATCAAAAGGAGGGGTCTTGTAGTGAGATCTGGCGGGAGTGGAATAGACAGGAAAAGGGTGAGAGAACTTAGTGGCGGAGAAAGCTGACGCCATATTGGAGCTTTCTCTTGGGTAACTGTTTGTTTGGGAGGAGAGAAAGTGAGAGAAAAATGGAAATGAGGAAGGTGAGTATAAGAGGAGAAAGTATGGCGGAGGATACGAGGCAGGGAACAAATCTTAGGAATAATCGCCGTGTGCGTTGAGTGTTGTATGGAGAGAAAGGAGAGAACACAAAGGAAAGGAACTAAGGAGGTCACCCAACTCAACTACAAGTTTGTGCGTGCATTTATACGACACAGACAGACAGACAATTCCGGCTTAGTAAATTCAGTTGAAGACGTAGAGATTCACCGTCGTTGGACTCTTCGTTCTTGAGACAGTTGGAAACTTGGCGTTTCGCTTTCACGCCTCTCTCCGGGTAAAAACCGACGTCGTTTCGCTGCTGTTGTGGTAAAAAACGAAAATAAATTAGAGGTTATGATGAAAAATAATTTTCAGATGCTTCACACTTGGCATGACCTACTCCAAGCTTTTGTGAGGGTGAGATTTGGGACTCTTTTTATTGGAGATATATTCAGAATACAAACATCTTACGAGACAAATTCACTCCAAAAAAGAATTTAACATTCGCTTGGCCTTTAGCATTCTTCTCGTTATATCAATAATCATTTTTTATTTAGCAACTTCGTTGTGTTGTAGAGTGTAAAAAAAGTAATTACATGATGCATCATCCTATATCCTTCACAAAACTCTTTAAAGATACTAAACATGTATTCATCTTCGCCATTAGTACATAAATCTTTACTAATGTAGTTTTTAAAGTGTATCTTGAACTTCTTGAAATAACAAAAAACTTCAGACTTTCTTTGTAGAAGATAGGCCCATGATTTATAAGTCAAGTCATCAATGAAGGTTAAGAAGTACTTATTATTACTATTTGGCACGATACTCATTATGCCACTTACATCAAAGTGAACAAGCTTAAATGATAGATACTTGTTGATGTTGTCTTCATATAAAAGACATTTGATGATGCTTCCCTATAATGCATGTTTCATATAACTATTCAAGATGATGTATATTGGACATTCATTTTATCATATTTTCTTAAGCAATCATTTTTAAGCTATGGAAGTTCAAATTTCCAAACCATAAATGTCATAGCCAAAATTCATCTTTTATAATTGCATTAAGATATTTATAAGTACCATTAGAAATATTAACTTTAAACATATGATTTCTTTTTTCAAAGGAGCTGTAAGAATATTTGTAGTTTGCTTATGAAAAGTGAATATTATCATAAAGAGTCATCACTTTCTCCTTTTCTTGCATTTAACCTATACTTAACAAAAAAATTTCTTTGTTGACACATTAAAAAAATATGAAATATACTTATCTCAATTTTTCAAGTTGATAAGAATTCTTACTTTTCCGATAACCAAAATGATGTTGTCATCAGCAAATTTGACTTTAGCGTGGAAAGATTCATCTAGATATGCAAATAGCTCCTTTTTACCGCATATGATTGGTACATCCAGTATTAAGGAACCATATTTGATAGTTTGTTATTTCACAAGCTACAACGGCCATTAAGAGAATATGATTGTCATCATTATCATTATCATTATCTCGTATATAGTAAGCCTTTTGAGCACTTCTTTACTTTTTTCATTCATTTGAATATGGTCACATTTTTTATAATTATATTATTCAACATTGAATTTGTCATTTCTCGCTCTACCACGTTCACATTTGCATCCACGACCTCTTATATATTATGGTCGTTAGATTACGTTGTTTATCATTATCTTGGTTACCTCTAATCATATAATTGTTATTATGATTGCCATGACTTCTATTGTTCAAGAAATGGCTTCCTCTTCATTGTCCTCTCCCATAGGAGTTACGATGCTTTTTTACTTATTTCTCCACTTTGATCTCCTTTAATGGAGACCTAGGCTTGTAAGTTGTAAAGCTTGTTATATTGGCTTCTTACCTTTTTCTCATTCATTTGTTGCTCATAGGCTTACAAAGTGTTGGATACTTCATCAATATTAATTGAAGATATGTCATGGACTTCTTCTATCGTCATCACAATATGTTTCAAATTTAAGGGTCAACGATCACAATATTTTCTTTATTATAACTCTTTTTTATAACAGCAACAACAACAACACTCAATAAAAATTTCGCTGAGATGCAGGGTCTAAGGAGATCAAATAGTATGCAGCGTGTAACAGCCCACTCCCACATGACCCGAACCCGATACCGTTGGTGATATCCGAGTCCTTATCCCGTGAGAGTGACGTACTACATCAGTCAGTCAGACGAATCTCAGTATACATATTTTATTTTTATTTCTCTTCGTTTTAAGACATGCATTCGCGCGGAATAAGCTGTAGACAGTAGTAAACATTTGCAGTTAATACAATCATTCAACAATAATTTACAATCATTTAATAAACAAAGAACCATAACCAAAATGGGCTCATTATAAATACAGAGATTTCATAATACAATTATGAGACGCTAATGCAGACACGAACTG
>JANZLX010000009.1:21614413-21627913 GCA_025531955.1 Erythroxylum orinocense
TCCAACCAAATAAATAAATTCTCAAACTAAATCCTCCAAATAATTTAAACATGCTTAAAAGAAATCGGGGCCCAACAATAACACTCCTTTTCGTCGACTTCTTAGAGTTGCACCCAATTACAAACTTTTTAGAACCTTTGGATGTGCTTACTGGCTTAATTTGAGACCCTACAACGCTAGAAAAATGCAATTCAGATCTTCAAAATGTGTTTTCTTAGGCTATAGTAATCTTCATAAAGGCTACAAGTGTTTACAAGTACCTACAGGACGAGTATATATCTCAAGGGATGTTATCTTCAATGAACATGTTTTTTGTTTCAGCCCTTTGATAAATAATCTAGGTCTCCTCAAGTCACATCTCAACCTGTTCTTCCTTTTTTTATCCATACTTAGCCTACTAACTCTCTTCGGTAGAATGAGCCTATTGAGTATAGTAAATATATTATGCTTTGTTACCTAACCATGAAATTGCAGATATTCATGAGGAGCTTAGCGAATCACATCAAGAAGCAACAAGCAACTCTAATGCCAATGAAGAAGACTGAATGTCAATGATAAGGAGTCAGGAGAGATGGTGACTGCACTGCCTCATTCATCTACTCGACTGCACCCTATGAGAATAAGACTTCAAGACAATATCATCAAGCCAAGGAGATTTTCTGATGGTACAGTGTTGAACAGGAAGAGTTTCACAGCTACTGTCAATGTAGAACTAACAAACTATATGCAAGCCAGTGCACACAAGGAATGGAGACAAGCAATGAAGGATGAATATAATGCACTTATCAGAAACAAGACATGAAGGCTGGTCCCACCTCAACAAGGAAGAAATGTAATTGGATGCAAGTGGATATTCAAGATCAAAAGGAAAGTTGATGGGAACATTGAAAGGTACAAAGCTAGATTAGTTGCAACAGGGTTTAAGCAAAGGTATGGTTTTAATTATGAAGAAGTCCTGCTGTTAAACCTAAAACAATCCGATTAATTCTGTCAATAGCTATATCAAGAGGTTGGAAATTGAACAATTAGATCCAAAGTGCTTGTCTACATGGATATTTAGAAGAAGAAGTGTTCATGGAACAACCTCCTGGTTTTCAGGACTTTCAACATCCACATTATGCCTGTAAATTGGATAAGTCACTTTATGGTTTGAAACAAGCTCCCAGGGCATGGTACTCTAGACTCAATTCAAAGCTTCAACAGCTAGGATTCAATGCATCCAAGGCTGATACTTCATTATTTATTTATAATAGTCATAGAGTAACTATATATTTACTGATTTATGTGGATGTCATAATTGTGGCAAGTTTTTCGGCTACTGCAATGAAGGGATTATTGACCTAGCCCAAGGATGAATTTGCTATCAAAGATTTGGGAGATCTACACTACTTTCTAGGCATTGAAGTGAAGAAAGTGAGTGATGGAATTACTCTTTCACAAAACAAATATATCAATGACCTGTGCACAAGGCAAATATGGCAAATTGCAAGTCAATAACTATACCTATGACCAGTTCAAAAAAGTTGTTAAGATTGGAGGGTGATCCTTTTCTAGAGGCTGAGGTGACAAGATTCAGGAGTTTAGTTGGTACTTCAAAATATTTAACACTAACAAGACCAAATATCTCTTGCTCTGTAATCAAAGTGTGTCAATACTTACAAGCTTCCACTTCCCAACACTTGTCAACAGTAAAGAGGATTATCAAATATCTCAAATTTACCAATATAGTTGGACTCAAAATTCACAAATCTTTATCAACATTGCTGAGTGCATTTTCAGATGCTAACTGGCCAAGTTGTAAAGATGACAGAAGGTCCATTAGAGGATATGTAGTTTTCTTTAGAGCTAATCTGAAATCTTGGGGCTGAAAGAACAGATTACTGTCTCAAGGTCAAGTACTAAAGCTGAGTATAAATCGTTAGCAAATGCTACAGCTGTACTCATTTGGATTCAGTCTTTGTTGAGAGAGTTAGGTATTTCACAACGAAGACCTCCTTGTTTGTAGTGTGGTAATCAGGGTGCTACGTATAACTATAGCATGCATGAGCATGTCTCTTATTTTTAACCATGTTCTATTAGTCAATCTTCAGTATTTAATGCATTGAAAGCATTGGTCAGGAAGTATGGGTGATTGAGATATTTCTTTCTTTCTTTTACGTCGCTTTTCAGTCTTTCACTTTCATTTCATGCAGATGGGTATTGAAAGATTCAGTCCAAGATAAAACGATGATCTGCAATGTATTGACCTTTTGTAGTAACCCTTTAGACTTCAGAATCTTCTTACCTTGTGATTTTTCTGCTTCAATGATCTGTTGGCTGAAGCGGAGAACCAATGATTTGCATAATAAACAAGATTTTAAATTTCAAGCCGAAATTGTAATTGTAGCGGGAACATTATAATTACAATGTATAATAATTACATTCAATGAATCCGTAATTATTGGCGTAACTTGTAACCATTAATTTAGAAACTTCTTAACAAGTCTACCGTCTACATTCATCCCTGCAAGTAGCCTTATTGTGGTCGTACAAAGACCTTGACACGTGCCATCGTTTTGCATCAATCTAACGTTAGCAAGCGCCTTGGATTCTGTTATAGAGCACAGTAGTGGTGAAAACTGAAAAGAGGCACGGAGGCAAGCTCGTACAGGTGGAAGCAGGTTGGTGAATAGATTTTATACTGTATCCAACTATGGATAAGTTGGACTGCACAGAGACTTTTCAAGTAAAAAAGATTGGATGATAGAAACCTGTTAGGTCACCAAATTATGACGGAGTTGACATACACCTTGCGTTGGCTAAATCCAAGAAATCATCAATTCAGCAGTAATTTCTTTCACTCTTGGACATCGACTCCTAACTTATTACAAGCATGTGAAAGAGACCCGCATGCTCAGCTTTGACACAGAAAAAGTCACACGTCTCTTTACTACTTTTAAGTGAGATCCCATTGGATTCCAAATGCCATACCATACAGACTCCGAAACGTGTGATCATGCAAAAGAACGATTTGAATAAGCAAAAGTACTACTGACAGAAGGAAAGCGATATATGAGAGGCAAGAAAGAGACGATTTATTTGTAATAACTAAGTCATAGATTGGTACAATCAACGTTTGTTAATTACCACTCTAAACCCTACTATGAATCATAAAGAACGAATAAATCTAGAAACAAAAAACTGCAAGTTAACGGTAACCCATTTTTCTTCTTGACTCAGTGGGTTGAAAGATACAAAATCAATCTTTCAACCCAACTAATGACAGATATGAACAATAATGTCCTGGGAAGCTCTATGCAACCGGGACATAGTGATGATTATCAGTGTTTTTGAGGTAGAATTCAAAGCCATATTTGATTTCTACCTAATGCTAATACATGAAACTAAATGAATATAAAATTTTCTCCTAAAGCTGACAGCTAGATAGACTTCTACCTAATGTGTCGGACCAGACACGTATAACGACTGAAATTGCCAAGTGAAAACATAAAATGATGAACCAATAGATAACAGTTAGAGAAGTAAACTTTCTATATCAAATGCCTTCTTCCAAAGACAGCAATCTGATGCAGAATTCTTGGATTCCCCCTGTTGTTATGCTAGCTGATGAAGCATCTTCTTTTCAGTGCTGGGATGTTTCCCTTATTCAGTTTTTCTTTTCCTTTTTCGCTTTTGACCCTTTTGTTAAATCTTCATGAAAAGACTATTACATCTTGTGCCAAACTTATTAGGTTGATGAATTGTGTTCAGAAGTTGTCCCCGACGGTTTTGACCCACCTTGCCCTGCTGCTACTATTACCCCTGTTGTTCCCGTAGTTGTGGTTGTGGTAGCCATGGTCAATGTTGCTGCACCTTTTGTCATTTAGATTGGTCTGTCACTACATTTAGCAAAAAACAATCTTTGGAACAAATCAATAATGAGAAATCACTTAGAATGATTACCTGCTGTTGTGCTGACTACTGGCACTGAGGAAGGAAGGGATAAGATACCTGTAGAACCATAGTGCTGAGGAAGATAAGGGTACTGTATTATTGATGGGTATTGAACTCCAAAACCGTGAACCTGGCTATTTTGTGCATATTGGGCGTAAAATGGGAAGTAATTCTGAAACATCCCTGGTGTTCCTGACCCCGCAGGAGTGTAGTAAGTTGAGAAATTCTGACCTCCATAAACACTAAAATAATTCTGCCGCGAAAGTAAAACTAATCTTAGATGATGAACTTAGCTCACAACAGGAGCAATGGACAATGATTAATGTACTACTCACCAATGGATATATGGTATCTTGTGAATAACCAGGATACCTGAAAAAAGAAATGCGAACCAATAGAAAAGACGACTCAAAAACATAAAATTATCAATGTATTTGGCATCGAATGGCTAGATAAAGGACAAAGAAAGCATTGACCAGTTTTTATTTCTCTGCATACCCATATACTGAGTAAGGAAAGGGATATTGACCGGTCGGTTGATGAATATAAGACGACGAAGAAGCATGATAAGCATGTGGAGCCATTAATCCAGGTGCCAGTCTAAACTGTCCTGCGCCTGCAACTGCAGTTTTTTATGTATGAAATCAATACTCTGACTGTTGACCGAGCACAAAATTAACGTCTCAGCTTACCATAGAATGAAATAGCAATTATGAGCTTGTTATAACATAAAAAATGCTACTATCGAAACAGAAAATGTACTATAAGATAGAAGTTGAAAATCCAACTTTCTAGCATTAACCGATTCAGATATTGTTGATGATTGATCATTTACTTTTGCAATACAAAGTTGAGATTGAGACTGGTATGTAGAAAGGGGGTATCATCAAAGAAACATAAGAGATATTGTAATAGACATGCACCGTGTTGAGGAGGTGGTGGACGAGGCTTTTGAGCGCCAAGTGAAGCAAGATTGCAGTTTGCTCTTCTTCCATCAATAACTGGAGAAGGGTTTTGGCAAGCTTTCATGGCTGCTTCCGGATCCTTGAATGTAACCTATTGGATAAGGCAGCAAAAACGAACATTAACTATCAACACGAAATAGAGGACATGGAGGTAAATTAAGGAGAGCTTACAAATCCATAACCCTTGGATCTTCCAGTATTCTTATCTGTTATAACAACAGCCTCAAGGATCTCTCCAAACTGCTCAAAATAGCGTCTCATAGTATCTCTCTGCGTTTCCCAAGCCAAACCTCCAACAAAAATTTTTGTGAAAGTTGTGTCATTGTACTGTCCTGGATTGCCACCCCCACCACCCACCATCTGAAATGGTCTTTGTTGAGACATCTATGCACAGAAACAAAGAAATACAAGAAAATCCCAGATAAAAACAAGAAAGAAAAACCAAGAAAAAGGGCCACCCCAGAATAAAACCAAGCAATCCCCTCCCACCTAAGAGAGGACAGCCAAATATAGAGAGAAAGAAACAAAGATGGCAAATAAAGCAAGAAGAAAGAGCCGTTTGTTTTGATTATCACATCAATCAAAACACGGACACAAAGGCTTTCCCTTTCTTATCTCTGTCTCTCTCTCACACACACACTCGTGTGCTGGTGTTTATGTTTGTTTTTCTCCTTCTTTCGACCTGTTGTTCGTAGTTTTTGTTTTTCTATCGAAGATATAACTGCCACTTTTTGACAACCACAACTCCTCAGATTCCCAAACAACGATACCCGCAACGAGAATATCATTACTGTTAAGGGAAGGTGGAGGGGAAGAGAGAGAGAGAAAGAAATGAAAAAGAAAACCCTCCTTAAAGATACAATTTTATGTATAAATAAATATATACACAAAAGAAGGATGGAAGGTAGAAGAATTGGAGTGTGAGAGAGAGAGATGAGATAAAAGAAGAAGAAGAAGAAGAAGCAGAAGAAGGAGAGAAAAGGAGAAGACAAGAAAAAGCTGCCACTGGACACCCACGACAATAGTAGGCAAGATTGTCCAAGGAGATATCAGAGGACCAAAGACTCAACCTTTTTTTGCTGGATCAGCACTTTTTTCTCGGTAATATATTATATTATATTAACATTTGTGTTTTGAGGTGGGGTAGGTCTGCTTCGCTGTACTCAACCTTCCATTATCTGTGCGCCTCTTGAGACTACATGTCCTGTTAAATGGCATTTGTGGGTCTTGAAGGTATGTATGTATTATACCTTCACCACCCTCTCCCTCTCTCTCTCTCTCTCCAGTCTTCAACTGTTTGTATTTGGCTCCGTTCAACCCCCTCTCTGCAACTGCAGCTATTCTCTTAACCGAAAATACTACAGTACAAATAATGGGTGCTATGTTTTGTGGGCCCCTGCACAAGCTTCTATAATATATGCTTTAAAATTTAAATTGTTCTTGGATTATTTTTTATAAATTATATATTTTAATAAAAAATTTATCAAAAATAAGTTGACTAACTATTTTCTTTAAAACATAATTAAAATTAGCCATTATTGTCAGTTGACCGTTTAAGAAAATTGGCCTTCAGCCCTTCACCTCTCAATTTGTATTTATTGTTCATTGTTGAAGTGTAAAACATGGTTGACCCCAAAAAAATAAAGAAAAAAAGATTCTAATTTCCATTTTGGCCGCATTTTTCTTATGCTTTTAGAGAAAGTAATAATGATTTAAAAATTATAGCAGAAGTTAAACCCATAAAATAAAAGGTTTAAAATTTAAAAGTTTCAATTTAAATATAATTAAAAGATATTATCTTGAATTTAAAGTTTAATTTAAAAATTATTAAAAAACTAATTGATTTCTTTTTATTTACAAGGACTTATTAATTTAAAAAATTGATAGATTAAAATAAATTAAATCAATAAATTAAAAATTGAATGATTTAAAATTTTACCTATTAAATTAGTTAAAATTTTTAATTCAGTTTAAGTTTCTTTATGGAATATTAATGACAATACCTTTTTTTTGCATGCGTGAGTTATTTTTAAAGCTGCCAAATTTGTTTCTTAATATGTTGAATTTTAATTATTTAAATTAATATTTTTAAAAATATTTAAAATATTAAATCCTAAAGGTTAATTAGTCTTTTAATTTTATTAATCACTAAGAATGGTACATGAGATTCAAATTGTACAAATAAGTTTACTTCTAATTATATGTTAAACTTAAATTTTATTGATATGATATAAAATTTTATACATATTTAAAGTGATTATCAAAGTTTAAGGAAAAAAAGATTTTATAATTAATGAAATAAATAAGAAAGCAATTAAACATGCCAAATTTGCATATATATGATTAATGTTTTCATATGCAAGATTAAAAAAAAAAGATTAAAAACAAAGGTAAATGATTATTGACCACATTGGAATATCTCAATTGAAAAAAGTTGACTAATAACACTCCATTTAGTAATAATAAAAAATTTAACAAATTCGATTGATCCAATTATAAAAATTTTAGATTGTATAATTTATTAATTCAATTTACCTAAATAATTTTTGTTATTAAAAATTAGTTGATGTATTAATTAACAAGCAATTTTAATAAATTAACCGATTTCTGTAAATCCAAATAAGCTGAATATGTTTTATTTTTCAATTAAACTCTAATATCTTAACAGGTAAAGGTAAAGATAGTTTTTTCTTAAATTTTATTTGAAATTATTTAATTTAATTTAATTCTTATTATATATTAATTTTATTAAATTATTATTAATCTTATAATCAAATGAATATTAGTAGCAGAAAGAATAATAATAAATCGTAATTTAAAGTGCTGTGGGAAGCGGATAAAGCGGCGTTTATGATGGTCAAATGGCAGAGGGTAAAGCGAAATTAGATCTCCTACACCCGACACAATTGAAAACCTATGAAACCGAGTCGTGACTGTCGCTAGTCGCTACCACAGAAACGGCTTTGGACTTCGAAGAGGTCGGTCAAACCTGTCCTCATCTTGTCCCTATTTTCTTTCTTTCTTTTTTTCAATTAATTAAATGACTTTACTTGATCTCTTTTTCTCTAACTTTCCTTTCAAATTGTTTTGTTTGTCGGCTCTACTGGCGGCTATTTAGGTTGTGATTTGGGGCATTTTTGTCTCAAAAAGTGTGAAAAGAAAAATGAAAATCTAAATCTAACTTAATACATAATTGCTTACTTAATAGTCAACTTGTCGACGTATTTATCTCCAAGACAAGAAAAGTGGTATGTAAGAGACTTTGTTTAGAATGGAATACCGCAATCTGCAACTCACTTTAATGATTGAATTAGGTGGGAGTCATTTATGGTTTAGTTGCGAATGATGAACAAATCCACGTACTAACGGAAGTTTGAATTTGTATGGTAACGTAGACTGCATCATTCACGCGTAAAAGGTCTAAATCTAGCTCGCTGAGACTAGTTAGGTTCAAAGAATGTTTAGGAGGCTAACTTGGGGGCAAGCCAGTGAAGCCGAGCTGAAGAGGAAAAGCAAAGAGTCTAAGGAAAGAAAAGTCGGTGTGTCCTACTCTTACTGTCCACATGAGGGCTGGAAAACCATGGAGAGGCAGAGACTACTGTGGTCAGAGCAAGCACATGCACTTTGCCAGTGCTTTCCATTATCATCCTCCAAAGATTCATTTGACCTCTCTCCTCTCTTTACCATATTTGTCATTGCCACATTCTGCTCCTACTTCCTACGCATGTACCATTGTCTTTGCTTTTCGGCCCTTGGATGTACTTTTGACTTACAACAGGGAAATCAGACGGTCAGAAGACATGTCTCCAGGAGATAGGACACGGTGAAATAGCGGGTGGTCGGTCCTGCACGTGATCAGTCAACGGACTTCTTGGACCTGCATTATCCATTTCGATTCAGATTTATTCACAACGTAGTCCCAATTCCAGGTTGTCCTAATGTAAAATGACTTTGTCATGTCCTTTTTTACCGTCTCCTATGCCCTTTTGCATGCGTGTAAGAGAAAAGAAAGCTTCCATCTCCATTTTTATTGAAGAAAAGGATTGAGAATCCAAAGCTCAAGGTTGTTTTGTATGAAACTGTTAGGCATGACAAGAAGTTAGACCATGGCCGTGCCATTGGAGACAATATCCTCTGTACCTATAATTATGTACTAATCCTCTTATAATTATATATCAACCCTGTTTTATACGATCTAATTTATACATATAGAAGTGTATAAATAGGATTGTATAAAATAGGGTTGGTTCATGATTATATTATAGATATAGAGGATTTGATCTTTTGTCAAAAACAAGATCTTCTGTAACTATAATTCTGTACCAACTCTATCTCATAAGATCTCATATATACATTTATCTGGATCTTACATATTTGTATGGATAAAAGTGTATAAAATAGAGTTGGTACAGAGTTATAAGTAGAGAGGATTTGATCCCGTACCATCGGTACCCATAATCCAACCTTGTTTCATACGATCTCATATACACATTTTTCTAGATTTCACATATTTATTTGGATGGGATCATATAGAACATAATTGGTACATGGTTATGAGTACATAAGATTTGATCCCGTGTCAGGATTTACAAAATTTTAACTCGTTTCAAAATTTTATTCAATTGAGTTAAATAATTTATAAAATTATTTTAATTCATTATTATCAAATATAAAATTAATTTCTTAAACCTTTTTGTGATTTTTTTATTTAAATTTATTATATTATTTAAATTTTAAAAAATTTAAAAATTGAAAATAATAAAAATTTATTTAATTAAGTCAAAATAGTCTTATAAATTTTATAAAGTATATTATTATTAATTACGTGTCAATTTCTTTTAAAATAACTCAAGAGATGTTTAATAATTTTTTAATAATAAAAATTGTTTAAGAGTGATTGAAAGCAATCAAAAAGTAACTTTTTATGCGCAGCAACATGGCCAACTTGTTTTTAAAAAACGAACATCAGGGCCAGAGGATGTTGGTTACGATTAATGCCTGATTGGGTGGAGAAATTTGCGTGATAGAGAAAAGCAAGCTGCTCAATTAAGATACGGAAGGAATTATAAAAGCCTTCGAAGTTCACTTTACATTTGGATTGGATCTCAGTGTTTCAAGAAAAAGAAAAGAAAAGGAGGCATTTTTCTGGCCAATGACATTAAAGCTAACAGGAACGGAGATTCGAACAACAGTCGAGAGTTGACTGTTGAACTTATGATTAGAATCTGCATTGGTTGACTTTGATGCTTCAACCAAGTGCCTGGTCTGGTAAAGGATGCTGACTTTTGATCTGTGTCAAATTTTAGGCCATTTGCTTCTTCAGTATCTAAGTTCCATTGAAATAAAGAAGACGTAGTAGTAGTAGCGGCCCAGCTCATGCAGGGGCTCCGCACCGATAAGCTCTGTTCCTAAGATAAGAGCATATTTTACATGAGGAGTGTGCGTTCCTGTTATCGATAAGCTATACAGGAGTTACAGTACATAGAAGGAAACAACAGTTTCGACAATAGTAAACCCAAGTATTGTTTCCAGGAAAAGAGGAAGAGAATAGTGACGTTTTCCAACAGAAGGCTTGCACAGAAGCAAAATCTCAACTTCTAACGCAACACGAGACTTATTAGGAGCTCCAAAGAAATTCAAATTCAAGTTTTCAACACGAAAGATTTCACAACAATACATAAGAGAATAAGAAAAAGAAAGAAGCATTTATTTTCATAGATATATTATTACAAAATATATATAACGGACCCCATGTAAAGTTATTGAATCCAATCAATCCATGTACAAAATTCCATATTCTCCAGAAAACTCCATGTCCTACAGATCAATCATTCAGATAATCAGATTACTCTTCTTTGATAGCGTTCAAACCCACTGTGTGTTCGGAATCACCAATCCAACAACACTAGCTCGCAACTTCCCTTCCAGGCAATCTTGCAAGATCAACTTTCCAAGTTCTGAAGCTCCTTTACTCTTATCAACCTGATCTATCAACTCCATCAGACGCTTTCTACTCATAAGCACCTTGATTCTCAGCAGGGACGGAACTAGACTGAACTTTAAGGGGGGGCCGGAAACTAACATTTAATAATAATAATTTTTTTAAAAGGGGGCCACTTATACTTATAATTTTTAAAATTTTAATTTTATAGATAATTTTTTAAAAAAAAAATTTGAAAGGGGGCCATGGCCCCCTCCCCCTTTAACGTGGCTCCATCTCTGATTCTCAGGCGACTGTTTGGGGTTTAGCTGAGGAAGCTACTCCTAACGCCATCATCATTCTTCTCCAGCAGGTGCGCCACCTTGTTCCTCGCAAACCAATCACCAAGCATTTCTCTCAAGTGTCTCCTGTTGGTTTGGCCCAAAACAGTGAAATACGAACACCCTTTGAATAAGAGCTGATTCTCGTATGAGCAAAGAGTTCGGAGCTTTAACGTTGGTGCAGATATAAATGGCAGTTAGACAAAACCCGTATCCAAATTAAGCAGTTCATCTATCTCAAGTTACAGATAAAGTTGACGGAAAATACTTTATATCAGTAAACATGTTCTTATCAAGGTATTAATAAGAAGAACAACAATTACAAGTTCTCTAATTAAAAAACCAAGGTATTAATATTCATAATGTCAATTGAGATTTACATTAATAATTTATAGGAGGCATGATCCATTCCTTTATTTATTTAATTATTAGTCTATTTGTTTTAATTAAATTTACATATTTTTTTTAATCCGAAAATGAGAGATACAAGGTTCACGTTATTAGTTGGGAAAAAGAAACTATCGATATATCCTCTAATAGGATAGATAAACAACCAACAGGCGGGTTTTGAAATATATAAATACCAAGGTCAAGTGAATTAGCGTGATTGGCTAGCCAATCTGTAATTCTATTAGCTTGGCGGTAAACATATCTCGCTTTCACTAGCCAATCTCTAACTATTAAGTGGCGGATCCTTATTATTAGGGAATTAAACGGTCTGGCTGATCCAAAACCAATTGAAGTAGCCGAGTTGAAGGATTGACAAGAGTGACGAAATTCATAACAAAACTTTGGCCCAACATTTAAAATATAATTATTGAATAATTAGCAAAAGAGATACATTTTGAAGACCTAAAGTGGTCGAGGTCCACTATTCTCTTGAGTTGACTATAACTAAAATATAAAGTGCATAGCATACACGTCACTAACTTTAGATGATGAAAAGCTTTGTAGATTACGTGAACGTTTCAGCTTGCTTCTAAAGCCAAGAAGTAGAAGAAAGCGCCATCGCCATCGTCATCTTCTCCATTCTTATATGGGAAAAGATCCACACTCCACAAAAAGCCAGGCATGTATAGTTCATCTTCAAACCATTCAACTTCATGACAAGAAGGCCATTCAGCTTGCTGTACCCTCAAGTTGTATATATTTATGAACGCATATTGTTTATAGTGGTTGCAGTAGGGCCTAGCTTCACTCTGTTTTAGGCCTAACAGGCGCAAACTTAGACAAAAGTATAATAGAATTGGACAGTCCAGAACTGAGGTCCATTTAACCTAAATCTATGCAAGAGAGGAAAAGGTCTCACATTGTTCAGTGTTACGCGATTTCCCACATTGTGAGAAACGTTTTGCCCGGTCCCAGTGCGTAATGATAAAGCAACTCAATTGATTCTGAATCATACAATCCACGTTACAACCATTATTTTAAAACTTGGACTGAAAATTAAATATGGGGTTTTATTAGTTACTAGTTTGATGAGTCTGGTCGGTTCAATCACCAATCGAATCGGTGTGACGTTATAATTATGTAATAATTATATTTAATTATATATAATATTAATAATATAAAAATACAAAATATACTAAATAATATTTAAAAATTAAAAATTTTATTAAACCAGACCGGTTCGACTGATCAATTAACTGGTTCTTACTGATTCAATTGAAAATCAATTTTTAAAAGTGAATCAGACCGGATAGCCGACTGATCGGTCCGATTTGATTTTTAAAACTATGATTACAACTTCCCAATTTGCATTCATGTTGGAAGGCGAAAATATGAGTATGCCAAAAACTTACAACTATAGTCTACTCCTTGCATTCATGGTGGAAGGCGAAAATATGAGTATGCCAACAAACTTGACTCCATCGTCTCATAATAGATTTAGGTCCAAGATTAGACCACTAAGACGAGTAGACAATATTAAATAATTGTTTGTCAAAATGTTTGGCAATATAGTTGGATTATAGTAATATATGACAATTTTTTTTTGAAAAATTGTAAATAAATACTTAAAGGGTGTTTGTTTCTATTTTTATTTTTGTTTTTTGTTTTTTGTTTTCAAATTCAGTAAAAAAAAATCTTATTTATTTGAGTTTTTTATTTCTATTTTTAGTTTTAATTTCTTCCAATTTTCAAAAATTATGAAAACCATAAAGTGTGATTTTTGTTTTTGTTTTTGTTTTTTCATAATCTGGTTTACTATTATTTAAATATATATTATTTATATATTTAATAAAATTATGAATAATTTAATTCAATATTATATTTATAAATTTAATAAATTAAAATTAATTATCAATAAAAATATGAATAATTTAATTTTTATAATTAAAAT
>JANZLX010000009.1:21633230-21665771 GCA_025531955.1 Erythroxylum orinocense
GTACGAGGCGGTCGTACTATTGGGTGTGAATTCTTTCACGGGAAGTGAGGTTGAGTGATAGTGTCAAGGGTTGAGTGAGTCGGCTCAGTAAAGCCTTGGGTAATTCTATTGTACTTTCGTGAAAGTGATTAAGTTGGGTGAGGGCCCTGGAAACGTAGGCAAGGTGTGTTGAACTGCATTACCAAATTTTCTGGTGTTGATTTATTTTTTGTTCTTTTAATTTTTCTGATTTTTTGTTTGCCAAAAACGAACCGAAAAGTTCGCGAAATTAACCCCCTTCGGTTTTTCATGTTTGTTTCAAACTATTAAGTGTGTTCTAACCGCTTTATGGATGTGTTTTCATATAATATAATTTGAAATTTTTTTGTATCAGATGATTATGAGCTTAGCGAAATTTTCGATCATATTATATGAATTATGGATTTTCAGATAATTTAATTAATGGAAATGTACCTCACATCATGTTTATATATACTTGTAAATATGGTAACAAAAATCTTGATCGGTGATTTATCCACCAGTGAAAAATTGGATGGGTCCAATTATGATATGTGACAAAGGAAGATTCAATATCTTCTAAATGAATGAGAATTACTCGAACATTTAACCATAATTATGACTGCGCCATCAGTCAAAGACAAAGAAGAAAAAAGATATTGATACTGCTAGTGAGCAATATCAAGCATCCTTAAAAGCTTATGCAGAATGGTCCAAAAAGGATCGTAAGACATGTTATATTATGTTGTATCTTATGCATGATGATCTAATTTGAGAGTTTGAGGATTGTGCCACTGTTAAGGACATGTGGGACAAACTTAAGATCACTTTTGATCAAACATCCGATACAAGGCTTCGTGCTTTGTACCTCAAGTGGATGAACTACGAGATTATTACGACTCGTACTATAGCTGAACATTTATGAAGTGCTATGGTTCGTGATCTTAAGGTAACTAGCCAGGCTATCTCTGAAGAGGAACAAGTCCTAAATGTGATTCGGGCTCTTCCAGATCATACTGAGCATTGGAAGAATGTGAAACTTTTTTTAACATGCAATGAAATGTCAAAACCCTTTCAGAGATCACTAGGCACCTCCAAATGGAGGAGGATTGCTTAAAAGCGTCTGACTCCTTCAATGTGGCTCTTGTTGCTAAAAGCAAAGGACCAAAGGGCAACAATGCCAATCGAGGTAAAAGAAAAGTTTCTCGGCCTTCTCAAAGGAATGAACCAAAAGGTCATATTGTTAAGAAGTAAAAGGCTAAGGGCTAAGGAGAGAAAAACATGGCATATGTGCAGTGCTATAACTGTGGAAAGAAAGGTCATTTTACTCGGGATTGTCCTTAACATAAAAAGGTACCTTTCTTATCCATAACACCTAAGTTATATGTTTGTTCTCATGCATTAGTTGCTAATTCTCTTCCTAAATGGATTGTATATACGGGAGAAAGCAAGCACATAGTTCAGGATCGAGTTGGCTATGTGGATTTTTCTCGGTATCCGGTGGGTTCACAAACTGTCGTGTTAGGAAATGGCAGTGAAGAAGATGTCCTAGGAATAGGGACATATCAGCTCAAGTTACGTGGAGGAAATATTATGCTTTTCCATAATGCTCTCTATGCACCTAGGGTGTGATGTGGCCTTGTGTCTCTTGTAACTTTAATGAAATAAGGATTCGTTTTTAGTTCTAGTCATTATAGATTGGATATTATATATAATGGCAATATTTTTTGGCCATGTGTTGCAGTTTAAACAAAACAATATAAATTAAATTCTATCTAGACCAATTAGAAGCAAGCGCACCTCGTCGACAAGTAATATAAAACGGTGAGAACCGGATATCGTAACTAAGGGAAAATTTCCAACACATACGACAATTAAATTAAACGATGAAAAATTAATCAGACGATCAAGAATTGATCGATTTAAAAATAAAATAAATTAAAGTAAGAAAATAAATGAATTATGAAAATTGCAAGGTATGAATTAAAATGACTAAATTTAATCAAATGACAAAAATCGGTTAAGGTATCAGATTTCAATTGGATTGGACACTAAAATAAAATTATAACAGTTGATTGATTTAGGAAATACTTCACTTAAGCAAGTCAAACCCAATGTTCATAGTGTTCCCTTCTCTTTTAAATCCGAGTCACTACTTGGTCCATATATAATTCGGAAAAAAGGCGTTAAATACAAGAAGCCTAAAATTAAGTTTGTTAATTATAGGTATCCTCACATAAGATCCTAAGGTTGGTCTACACTTTAGTCTCAAGTATGTCGCTTGATTAATTTTTCGACAAATCAAATCCCATTAGTTGTGACATTCAATCATCTAAGGTCTTAATCTAGGTGATCAAGCTAAATTAAGACAAAATATGCATTCAATCAAGCAAAAATCAATACCACAAAAATTATCCTAATCCAATATCAATCTTAGCCTTAACCAAAAAGAAAAATTTACTCACGCATATTCGTCAATGTAACATACATCATGGTCATAATATATGGTTGCATTGATTAAATCCACAAAATTAAAATAAATAAGGAATTAAAAAAACTTTAAAACACCCCCCTTTTCTCCAGCTCCCACGTTGCTTTTTCTCCAGCTCTCCACGTTATCTTCAATTGTTTATCTTTCAATCAGTTGCTTCAACGTGAGTGGATAATGTATGTTAAGTAGGGGCTGTTGTGTGTATGTTGGAGTGGGGTTGTTTTCCTTATTCTCTTCCTTGCTGCCAGCTGCTAATTTGTCTCCACCAGCTCACGATTTTTGCCACCTCCTGCTTTGTTTCGCTGTCTTCACCAGCTGACGTTATTGTGAACTAAATGAAGGTTGCGTCAATAAGCTTACCCAGCTGCTTCTATTGTTAGTCTCCAACCAGCTCAACGTCTTTGGCTTTGTGGTGTTCTCAGCCTCTCCACGCAGCTGCTTCCTCTATTTCTTTTGCCACCAAATGCTTCGTTGCTGTCCACCAGTGGAGGATTGTCCACGCCACCAGCTTACTCAACTTTCACATTCTCTCCACCAGCTGCTTGCTTCTTTTGTTCTTAGTCACCAGCTCAACGTTTTTTCATTCCAGCAGCAACGTCCCTTCTTTGTTCTCCTCCAGCTGTTTGCTTCTTTGCTGTCAATGAGTGAAGGTTCCTCTTGCTACAACTCCACGCCACCAGCTGGTTCAATGTTTTCTTCTCTGTTCAACCACCAACTTCAACGTTGCTGTCCCATTTCTCAAGCCACCAACTGTTGCTTTTTGTGTGAGGAGAGTGTTGAGTGGTTTTTTCATTTTTTATGAGGGCTGTCGTGAGTTTCCCCTTTACTCCAAATGCTCACTTTTTTTTCAACTCCCCTTTTGAATGTTAATGCCACCTCCTGCTTGCCTTCAACGTGAGTGATGGAGAGTCTTGAGTGGGATGTGTCGTTAGTGAGGGATTGATTGCTCTCTCCCTTACTTTTCTCTAACAGCGTTTTTTATTTTTTTTCTCACCAACATGCTCTCTCTTTTTTTCCACGCACACACACCTTGCTTCCTTCTTCTTTGTCAGCTAATGTATTAATTCTTATTTTTGTCTTTTAACAGCAGCTAACGTAGTCTCCTACCAGCACGCTCTCTCTTCTTTTTCCACCAACAGCTGCTAACTTGTCTTTTTTCTCCCAACCACCATGTGCTTTTGACGTTTGAGTGGTTGCAACATGAGTTGTTTTTTTCCTCTTCCTATTCAATGTCCACGCTACTTTCGCCACTTGCTTCATGGAGAATTTTTTGCATTCCTTGGTTCACGTCAGATCTTCCTTCACTGTAGCTGCTTCATTTTTCACGCACAGCTCACGCCTAAGCCACCAAAATTGACGAAGATTTCCTCCTTTTAATGTTGTTGAGGTTGCCATGTTTTTTGTTGTTTGTAGTTTGGTCCACCTTTCTCAAAGAAACTCCATCTCCCTTGGTCCACTTTTGATTCATTTATTTTAAGCCTCTCCTTTACGCACAAGCTCTCATTTTCCTTGGCCAAAAATGTTAACGTCCAATACGTTAACGTTTTTCTTCTTCTTTTTTTAAATATCCTTCCTTCCTTTTAGAGTTTTCCTTGCTTTAGGCTTTTAAAAATTCCAAATCTAATGTGTACCTAAAATTAAAACAAATAATTCTTAATTAGTACAATTTAAACATAAATGAACAAAAGTTTAATAAATTATGTGTCTAAAATTAATATAAAAATGTCCATTAACACCATGCTACATTGAAAAACGATTTTCTAATTCTTGATTTAGATGAATGTTATGATAATTCGTCTTTTGTTTATGTTTCATATTTTGATCCTAATTCTGAATATGTTAAATGGCATGCTAGACTTGGTCACATTAGCCAAGATAGATTGAGTAGGCTTGCTAAAGAAGGTTTTTTAAACCGACTCACTAAGGTTAAGTTACCTAGATGTGAGTCATGTTTAACTAGTAAGGCAACCGCGAAACATTTTGGTAAGGCTTCAAGGGTGTCTAAACCCTTAGAGCTTATTTACTTTGATATTTGCGGACCCATGAATGTTAAGGCACGTCATGGGTCTATCTATTTTCTCACTTTAATAGATGACTATTCTCCATATGGGGTATCTTTTAGCTCATCGTTATGAAGAGCTTGATGTGTTCAAACACTTTGTGACTGAAGTTGAGACATAATTGGAAAGAAGAATTAAAACTCTTCAGACTGATCGTGGTCGAGAATATCTATCTGATATATTTAAAGAATTTTGTGAGAAAAAGGGTATAATAAGACAACTAATGATTCCTTGAACTCCACAATTGTGGAGCGTAGGAATTGAACATTGCTTGACATGGTCAGGTCAATGATAGCATGCGTTCGTCTTCCAATTAGTTATTGGAGAAATGTGATGCTCACGACAACTTATATTCTTAATCGTGTGCCAAGTAAAAGTGTACCCACCACCCCATTTGAGTTATGGAATGTCAAAAAGCTCTCTTTAGATCATTTGCGCCCATATGGTTCGGCTAGTTATGTATATAACCCAACTCATAAACATGAAAAACTTGGTCTAAAAGCCACTAAAATGGTGTTTATATGATACCCCGAACATTCTAAAGGGTATGTTATATTTGGTGAGGACTCGAATGGTGGCATGACGGAAGTTGCTTCCCGCAATGTGGAGTTCCTTAAGGATGAGTTCTCAAGCATAAGTGAAATAAAAAAGGACCTAGATTTATATGAGTTATAACAGGATACTCTCGGTGAGGGGGAGAATTAGTTACTTACCAAGTCACCGAGACTTTTCCTACCCAAGAGAACCAAATTGAGAATGAGATTCGTCTTCAGTCTCTAAACCAAGAACTTGTCGATAGTCTACATGTTCAAAATCTCACATCTCAAGGGGATAGTGGGAGTGGTTCTCAACATTATCAGGACCCCGCATCTCTAAGAGCTAGGGGGAGAGATTCTGAATCAGGGTAGACAAATGTAGATCCTAGACTCCGAAGAAGTGA
Organism: Erythroxylum orinocense; assembly: GCA_025531955.1. Taxonomy (NCBI): domain Eukaryota; kingdom Viridiplantae; phylum Streptophyta; class Magnoliopsida; order Malpighiales; family Erythroxylaceae; genus Erythroxylum; species Erythroxylum orinocense. The sequence goes on from JANZLX010000009.1 coordinate 21,638,719, forward strand.
GCATAGAAGAATTCCTCGATGATTTTTTCAAATCGAAGAGGAAATATTCCTTTGTACTATTTTGGAAATAGAAAAACCAACCTCTTTTCAAAAGGCTATTGATTCACCTAACCACACAAAGTGAATGGATGTCATGAGGGATGAAATTGATTCAATGACCCGAAATCAGATTTGGGAACTAGTTGATCTTCCACTCCAATGAAAGTCAATTGGAAATAAGTAGGTTTTTAGGATAAACGTAAGGTAGATGGAACGACTGAAAAGTTCAAGGTCTATTTGGTAACGAAGGTTATACCCAAATAGAGGGTATAAACTATAAAGAGACATTTTTTTCTGTGGTTAGATTTGCCTCTATTCGCTTACTTCTGGCTCTGGTTGCCCATTTAGACCTGAAGTTGTTTCAAATAGATGTAAAGACTGCTTTCCTCAATGGTAACCTTGAGGAAGATATTTATATGAATCAACCTATTAGTTTCGTATCAAAAGGACAAGAAGACAAAGTGTGTCTTCTTAAAAGATCCATATATGGTCTCAAATAGTCTTCCAGATCGTGGTATTTCAGATTCCATGAAGCCATTACTTCTTTTGGCTTACTAATGTTTTTAGAAGACTATTATGTGTATGTCAAGAGAACATGAATTTTGTTTCTCACTTTGTATGTTGATGACATATTACTAGCTGATAATAATATGAAGATGCTCAAGACCACTAAAGAGTGTTTGTCCTCTGTCTTTGATATGAAGGACATGGGTGAAGCTAGGTATGTCCTAGGTATGAAAATAACTAGAAATCGTCCCAAAAAGCTTCTTGGTTTAAGTCAGGAAGCGTATATTAATAAAATCTTAGAACATTTTCCAATGCATTAATCCAAATCCGTTAACACTCCATTTGAAAAGGGTCTTACCTTGAGTTTTGATCAATGCCCTAAAACAGAGAAGGAAAAAGAAAAAATGAGTAATGTTCTTTATGTTAGTGCTGTAGGAAGCTTAATGTATGTTATGTTGTGTACACGGCTTGACATTTGCGTTGCAGTTAGTTTCGTAAGTCGTTACCAAAATAACCCAAGACCTGCTCATTGGTAAGCAGTCAAAAGGATATTTTGATACCTTCGTGGTACTTCGAACCTGGTCCTTTAGTATCAAGGCGGAGATTTAAGGTTAAGGGGATATTTGAATGTTGAATGGGGTGGTGACCCGGATGAGTCTAGGTCAACCTCAGGATATGTCTTCACTTTGGGAGGGGGAGCCATATCTTGGTATAGCAAGAAACAAGACTATATAACATTATCAACAATGGAAGTAGCATACGTTGCTTGTTGTCTTGCCACTCAGGAGGCAATATGATTGAGAAGTTTTCTTCAGGATCTTAATCTTACTCCCAAAGCTAATGATCCTGTTGAATTATTATGTGACAACACTGCAGCCATACAGTTTACTAAAGATCCGAAGTTTCATAGAAAATCTAAGCATATCAAAAGGCATTGTCATTTTGTAAGATACGTCATAAAAAATAAAGAGGTTGCCATTTCTCCAAGATTCGTTTAAGGCTCATGTGATGAGTTTAGGTTTGCGTAGGGTTTAATTTTTCCATTGAGTTATATCTTATTGTATAATGAATATGTTTTCAATTGTAACGAGCTTTGTTTAACAAAATTTCATTTTTCAAATGTTCATTGGTACGCAATTACATGATAAGGCACATTGAAATGTCACCACATACCAGGCTTCTGATTGACCTTATAATATAAGTAATCGCCCTAACACTTGACTAGCAGGTAGGATGAGACTTCACAATATTAATTTGATTGTATGTAATATTGTGTTATCTTCATACTTGTGTAGTATGCATGATAAGTTTTTTATATTTGAATAGTCACCTTAGTAAGTCCAAGATGAGACTCTGATGAGTTGGATGTGAAAGATTCGAATTTCACATTGAAGCCTTAAAGCCAATCTCGAGTGTCAAGATTAGCATTAGGTATGTCAATCTAGTGGCTCGGATTAGTTTTTAAGTAAAGCCAGATTCATAATTTACATGGCATAAAAGAGTGACATGCCTAGCTTAGTGGAAGCTATACTATGACACACATTTCATACAATGTGTGCCTTTAACAACCTTCTTGTGGAGTGAAAGTTAAATTCCTTTCTCTATCACTGTGTGATCCTATAAACTTTAATGTCTAATCGAAAGAAACCCTTCGACTCAGAACTATGATATGAAGTCAAGGCTTGGTGTTGTTACTTTAGTGTGTTTTTTCCAAAGGCTAAGATGTATAGAGTCCAGCGGAGCATATTAGGAAAGCAGTTAAGCTAAGATGGATTATTATGAGTGTCTAAGGAAGAATCTTTTTCCTTCATCACTATATTAGCCCGGGCGATTATACTTGGTGTATAATCATAAGATATATCTATAAGCATAAACGGACAGTGTATGCATTTGGTGATATTTTGGATGATTTGGGATATCATGACTATGTGAAAGTGTTATGTTAGTTAGATGGTGACTTAATATAACACTACTGATTCTTTAAATGGTTGCACGTCTCATTCTCAGTATAACACGTGAAATTTTAGAGAGAAGATGTAAATCGTGGCTTATGAGGTCGAGTGGGAGTTGTTGGCAGTTACACGAACGACCATATATATATAAATATAACTTCCGCCAGTTTATTATGTCCTCATATAAAAGGAGGAACAGGAAGTTGGCTTAAGTGGTTATCTTCTTAAGAAAAGAAATATATCATAAACAAAAAAAAAAGCTTTTGGTTCTTTCTCTGTCTCCATTTTTGCATAAATCTGAAAAATTCTCTTCTTTCTTCCTCACGTGAATCACACCATCAAGAATTAGAGTTTGAGGCGTGAATTAACAGTGACTTTAGTAGCTAACTGTAAAACGTGAATTATCAAATAAAGAATCGATCAATCGCTTCCGCATTAAGGTTAGTCCTTATAAATTTACAGATAGTATTACCCTCCACTTTACTCTCTACTTTTGCTTTGTGTATTTTAAAAGTTGACTTTTTTATTGTATAATTATGTCGTGAAGTTTAGAAGAATATAATAAAGAAGTTAATTAAACTTTTTAATCTTCATTTAATTTTATAATATTAATTTACATTTAAAAATATCATAATATTAAGTTTTTGAACATAAAAAGTCACATCAAATTAATATTTTTAGTATATAACTACTATATATCGTATTTGTGACATACTATAATTATATATTTTTTAATTATTAAATAATAAAATTCATACATATTATATGAAAAATATGACTTGCTGTATCATTCATATTAATAGATAATCTAACGTTGGATTATTATTATTATTATTATTATTATTATTATTATGTTTTTATTAAAGTTATAAACTTAATTTTTGTAAAATTAAATATCTAAATCTAAATTCTTATAAGAATATTCAACAAAATACTAAGAAATATAATAGTCATGTCCTTATAATTTTTTAAAAATTATACCCTCATAAGTCATTTTACACATCAATAGTTAATACTAAATAGTTAATTTTATCAAACATTTTTAATAAACAGCTGATGTTATTCGCTGGTCAAATCAACTATCAACTAACCGTTAATGCAATATGTTATTTGCCAATTAGAGCTTTAGACTTGTAATCACTGTAAATGGTATCGTAACAAACTTCTATTCTATGAATATGAAGTCGAGTTGGTATGACAAGAATGAGGAGTCACGTTAGTAATGAAGTCGTGAAGAGTTGACAACTCATGATAACATATTCTTAATCCAGCCGGACATTGAAAGAGCAAAGAAAATTTTAGATTATTGATTGGATTTTAATGAAAAAATAAAAATTAAAAAAAGATGAGAAGTAAAAGTTTTTATAAATACATAAGAAGATTACTAATTAATTTTAATTATTTTTAAACATCTAATTCTTTAAAATTTTAATTTAAATTATTAATAAATCAATTTAAATTTGAGACATTACGAAAGATATCACATATTTAATAATTAAAATTTGATGAAAAATAGTTTACTGTTTGTGAGATTGTAGTGACAGCAGTAGACGCAATATACATGCAAATGCATTTATTAACAATAATACTAAAGTTGATATAGATAATCAGTTTTCAAAACCCACTTGAATGAGTGCATGAAGAAGTTCACATGTGTACAGTCGTTTGTCCTTTCCAGGCATGACGTTGCAGCTTCCAAGAAGCGGACAGCACCTTGTTCTCTGTTCTCCAACTTCCACTTATAGTGGAAGTTCAATGTTTGTTATCATGGCCTTGGTCTTTATTTGTCCCGTCTTCTTCGCCATAATTGGCCGACACTTCTACCGCTTAACCTGATTTTATCTTCGGCTGTTACAATTTTTCACAGTACAGTTTCAACTATTGTAGCAGAAAAAACATTTTCACGATCATATTTTCTGGGTTAAAGTAAAACTTGATGCATGAACCCTCATGTAATTCTACATACAGATTTGTAGCTTCTGCTTGGAAATAAATTAAGCAAACTAGCGACTTGGAATAGCTGGTTAGGAGTCTGTCCGTCGTCTCAGAAATCAGACAAGTGTCTGATCAAATTTGTAACAAAAATGGTGACATTTTACCACTTACTATGACCGATCGCTCTAACTGTATTCTATTTCTATAACCAACCCCGATTGCTTGCCATTTAAACTTCCTCAACTAATTTCTAGTTGGCTTTAATATTGGTTAAAAACTTCAACGCCACATAGTAAAAGCTCGTCTTCGAGTTTTCTGCTTCATTTGTATATTCTCGGTGTCAATAAGGCCGGAAGAAACATGTTTTGATCATTTCCTAGGAGACCGTTCTATTGCATTTGGTATAATTTTGACATTGTGAAAATTTCGTGCTTTGTAAGATGCTATTGGTAAGGAAAAAAAAAATTGTGATAAATATGACAAGGAATAAGGAAGGAATAAGGAAAATTGTGATAGTCAAATCAAGACAACTAAAATGTGTTAAGCTCTAATTCTGCTAGTTTTTTTGCTGTGGATTTTGGTTTTTAATTTTTAATTTTTAAATAAAAATATTTGTTTGGTTATTATTATTAATATAGTTATATTTTTATTACTGATAAATTTTAATTATTAAATAAAAATTTTATTGAAATTTATATATTTTGAAGATATTTTAAATATAATAACATGCATTGATAATTATTAATTTATTAATTTAATTATCAAAATAAATAAATTATTATATTAAACTAAATCACTTTTTATAGTTTTCATAAATTTTGAAAATTAGAAGAAACCAAAATTAAAACTTAAATAAACAAGTTTTTTTTTACTAAATCTGAAAACAAATAAAAAATTAAATAGAAACAAACATGTCATAATATAATCATTGTCAATCAATTATGGAGCTAATGTAGGGTACTGTTATTGTTGCCTTTATATTATCTATATATATATAAAGAAAAAATAAAAATATTTTTTAGTTTTTCACAGTATGAAAAATGTAAATTTGCAAGCGTAAAACAACCACATTCCTCCATTATCTTTATTAGTTGGCTATAGAAGGATTCAAACTCACAATTCAATCCTTTCATTAGTGCACTAGTTTGATATTGTTATGCTAGTAGTGGCGTAAGCAATGGAATCAATCAAATAAATAAGAATAGTATAAGCACACAAAAATTTTACGTGAAAAACTCGAGTATCAGGAAAAAAACTCATGAGGCAAAGATAGCCTTTCTCTCTCTCATACACAAATCATAGGACTAACGAAAAACACGCCAATATAATGTTTCAAGGGACCTTCGAGGGATATTTATATGGTAGTATAACCCTAGGGTAGGAATCTCATACAAAGTAGGAATTTGAAATAGTGTCAAATAAGGAAAAAAGAAAAAAACTACACAAAGTAGGAATCTACATAAAGTAGAAAAAAGTGAGTGGTTGTTACCGTATGTCAGATTCTTGAAAGCTTGGGGCATTATCCCAACAAATCCCTACTTTGTCACAAGACCGAAAGTATAGGAACTCTCTTCGCCGTAACTCCTAAAGGGCGCTCAAGTATTAAGAATACCGGCTAAGTCCAAGCAATGGTTGAACTTAGCAATAAGTGGTGGCTTGGTCAACATGTCAACAAGGTTCTCAGCGGTATGAACCTTCTCAACAAGAACTTTACCTGCTTCAACCGTACCCTAAACGAAGTGGTATCGAACATCAACATGCTTAGTCTTAAAGTGATGCTTACTATTTCTCATGTGGTGCATGACACTTTGACTATCACAGAAGACAAAAGGAAATTTTATTGTAGGCCAAACTCTTTCACCAAAGCTCGGAGCCAAATAGATTCTTTCACTCCTTCAGTAGTAGTAATATGCTCCGCTTCAGTGGTCGATAATCTCATAATAGACTGTAGAGAAGAATACCAACTGATCCTTGAACCACAAAGAGTAAAAACATAGGATGAAAATGACCATCTCCGATCATAGTCACCATTATAGTTGACATCTACATAGCTAACTACACCACCGGGATCAAAACGACTTTTTTCGAAGACGAAACCAAGCTCACTAGAACTCTTCAAGTAGTGAAGGATCCACTTCACACCTTCCCAATGCTCCTTACGAGGATTATGCATGTACCTAGATATAACATTGACAACATAGGTCAAATCTGGCCAGGTACATACCATAACATATATTAAGCTACCAATGACACTAGAGTACAAAACGTGAGACATACATTCCTTAGCTTTATTAGTAGATGGGCATTGCTCAATAGATAATCTTCATTAGTAGATGGGCATTGCTCAATAGATAATCTAAAATGTGCAGTTAATAGAGTAGTACGGGCTTAAAATGAGATAAATTGAACTTGTCAAGCATATTCTGAATATATTTCTTTGGAGAGAGGATAATTTTACCTACTTGACAATCTAGAATAATCTCCATCCTAAGAATCTTCTTAGTAGTCTTTCATATCAAATTCATTGCTAAGTTGGGCCTTCAACCTATCAACAAGAGCCTTATTAGGCGCCACAGTCAATATGTCATAAACATGAAGCAAAAGATAGACAAAGGAACCATCAGGGAGCTTTTGAAAATACACACAATTATCATAGATACTTCTAAAGTAGCCTTGCCTAATCATAAAAGAGTCAAACCTCTTATATCACTGCCTCGGAGATCGCTTGAGACCATACAAAGATCTCTTCAAACGACAAACATGATCCTCTTTCCCTTGAACTACAAAGTCTTTGAGATGATGGATATAAATTTCATTTTCAAGATTGCCATGCAAGAATGCAGTTTTCACATCTATTTGCTCAAGCTCTAAGTCATAAAGAGCAACAAGAGGTATACCTTATTGAAATCAACGCCTTCACGTTGATCAAAACTACGTACAAAAAATCAAGCCTTATATCTCTTGCTTTCAACATCAGGGATATCTTTTTTGAGCTTATAAATCCACTTGCAACTAATAACGTGCTTACCCTTAGGAAGCTTCACTAATTCCCAAGTTTTGTTCTTATGAAGACTCTTAATTTCTTCCTGTATAGTGCCAATCCAATTCTCAGCATCTGCACTATCAATGGCCTCAGAATAATTCACAATCATGGCCTTGCAATTTAGCTGGCAACTAGGTCTGTCTCCTAGAATGATCTCAGGCTAACACATAATCAGGTTTCATTGATAGTGGATTAACTTGTAAATTGATACCGGATTGAGTTTCTTGAGACTCATAAATAAGTGGGATTGTCTATTTAGAGGGAGTAGTAGGGATGACAAACTCTACCTTCTCCCTTGTACTAGCCTGTCATCTACACAAGGAGAATACAACATAAGATGTTGCCCAGTAGAAAATGTAGCTTCTTCATGAAAGGTTACACCATGACTATAATAAATCTTATAATATTTAAGGTGAGGACAATAAACACAATAATCTTTAACCCCTTCCCTGTAACCTAAGAAGACACATTTAACAACACGAGACTCTAACTTGCCCTGATTAACATGAACATAAACAGGACACCTAAAAGCACGAAGATTAGAATAATCAATAGGGTTACCTGGGCAATCTTTTTCTAGGATTTTTCCGTCGAGAGAACGATGTGAAGAATGATTAACAAGATAGCACGCAGTAGTAATTGCCTTAGTCCAAAACTCACGTCTTAACTTAGCATAAGAAAATGTGCATCAAATTTCTCCAATAAAGTCCTATTAATACACTTATTAGGGAGGAGGTTGGTTTACATTGGGCAATGGTAATAGGAATGAGAATGAATATACTAAGGAATGAAAATAGATATTATCATTATAATTATGATGGTTGGTTAAGAGGAAGAAATGATTACCATTACGATATTGGTTGATTTGTAAAAAAAACTAAGAAATAAAAATTTATTATATTTTAATTAATTAATTAATTATATTTAATTAATTATATTGCAATTAATTAATTACAATATTTTAATTACTTAATGAATTATATTGTAGCTAATTAGTTTTTAAATTAATTATATTGTAATTAATTAATAATTATATTGTAATTTATTATATTTTAACTAACTAATTAATTAATTACAATATTTTAATTAATTAATGAATTATATTTAAATTAATTATATTGTAATTAATTAAAATATAATTCATTATTAATTAGATTATTTTAATTAATTAGTTAATTAAATTATAATAAATTACAATATAATTAATTAAAATATAATTCATTCATTTATTAAAATATTGTAATTAATTAATTAATTAAAATATTTTAATTAATGAATTAATTATATTTTAATTAAATGTAATGTAATTAATTAACTAATTATAATTTAATTAATTAAATGTAATTAATTAATTAAAATATTTTAATTAATTTTAATATAATTAATTAATTAATTAAAATATTTTAATTAATGAATGAAATATATTTCAATTAATTATATTGTAATTAATTAATTAATAACATTGTTTTAATTAATTATATTTTAATTAATTAATTGCATTTAATTAATTAGTATTAAAAATATTTTTGAAAATAGAGTCACTACTAAGGAATGAGTTTCATTCCTCTACTAAATGGAGGGTATGGAGGAATCCCTAAAAGTGGGATATCAAACTATTGCCCCTATAATGATAATCAATAACCAACCACTCACTTTTCATTCCTGACCTGTTAACCCCTTCCCAAACCCATCAACCAAGCACCCTCTTAGTATCTCTGTTTTGCTAAGGCTTACCAACTAAATTATGGTGTCTAGCGACGCCTTCTTTCATAGGTTATCAAAAGCATCTTTATAGAACTCAAGACAATTTTCAGTTCTTCACTGCTTAATTTCCTTACATGTTTGGTTCTCGATCAGGGTTTTTCGCTCTTTAAAAGTGGGATGAACTTTATTTTTCTTCTTTAGGAAAAAACTTAAACCTTACAAGAGAAGTCTTCGATAATGGTCAACATATATCTTCTACTTGCGAGAGGGACCCCATCAGAGTGAATATAATTCGGAGTACCTTTGGTCTTGTGAATCCCTGGGGAAGAGAAACTCACTCTAGTATATTTATCGAAGATATAATGTTCACAGAACTCTGGCTCAATAGACCCCTCTTATACAAGATTTGCTTACCTTTCTCACCCATATGGCCTAGGCTGTAATGTTACAACTTAGTGGGATCTCGATGAGAATTAGATGAGACAACATCAGCAGTACCAATAACAGTAGAGCCTTGTAACACATAAAGAGCACCATGTATTTTCTTTTTAAGGATTAAAAATTACCTCGTGACACCTTCATGACTCCACCTTTAGAGGAGTATCTACACCCAAGAGACTCAAGTGTACCACGTGAAATAAGGTTATTTTTCAAATCAGGAATGTGACGAACATTAGAGAGAGTTTTAAGAACACCATCATGAGTTTTAATATTGATTGTAACTTTCCCCACCACATCACACTGTGCATTATTACCCATAAGGATAACACCTTTAACCATTTCGTAGGTGGCAAACGAATTCTTGTAAGGACACATATGAAAAGTACAATCGGAGTTGATCCATTCATCTTTGGATCGTTTTTCGCCTTGAACAACCAAAATAACATCACTTCCTAAACTAGAATCAACCATAACAGGCTTAGGGGTATAATCAGATTGATTTACCTTATTTTTACCTTATTTTTCAAGTTTATTTTTCAATTTATAACAGTTCGAGACCTTGTGTCTGATTTTTTTGCGATATTTACGTATAATATTGACATTTCTACCTCTAGAATTAGATTTAAACTGCTTATGGTTCTTACTGCTCTCTTTTCTCAAAATTTCTACCTCTAATCATTGAACTCTCAACCTCCTTCTCAATGGAAGCATTAAACTTTTCTTTAGACAGCAAAGCAGATTTAACTTCTTCTAAAAAGAGAGCTTCACGGTTACTATAAAGCATGGTTTCTTTAGAGTGCTTATATGAATGAGACAGTGAAATAACAAGCAGCATTGCTTGATCGTCATCATTAATTTTAACATCAAGATTTTCCAAATCAATAATAATGAAATTAAATTCGTCAACATGAGATGAGACGGGTGAACCTTCGGACATCTTGAGTGTAAAGAGACATTCTTTGAGATGAAGTTTGTTGGCCAAACTCTTCTTCATATAAATGATTCCAATTTCCACTAGAGTCCTATAGTAGTTGTCTCATGGATTACTTCTCGAAGCACTTCACACGTCAAGCATAATTGAATAATGGATAAGGCTTTTTCGTCCAACTCTTCTCAATCCTCTTATGACATATTGGCAGGTTTCTTTATGTTGCCAGACAAAACTTTCTTCAATCCATGTTATGTTAGAACAACTTGCATATGGACCTTTTAAATAGCAAAACTGATTTTTTTCGTTGAACTTGTCAATGTCAAATTTGGATGAAAGAGACATGGCGATAAGACTTGATTGACCGAAACGAACCTTGCTCTAATACCAGTTTGTTGTGCTAGTAGTCGTAGAAGCAATGACATAAATCCAGTAAATATGGAAAAATAGTAGAAGCACACAAAAATTTTATGTAGGAAAATTGAGTGATGGGAGAAAAACCCACGAGGCAAAGAGAGCCCAGAAATATGCACTATGTCAAGGAGAAAAATTACAAACATTTTCTCTCTCACACACACAAACCCTAGGACTAACGAAGAGTACACCAATAAAATGTTTCAAAGGACCCCCAAGGGGTGTTTATATAGTAATATAACCCCAGGCTAGGAATCCTACATAGAGTAGGAATTTGAAATAATGTCAAATAAGGAAAGAAAACTTACACAAAGTAAGAATATACATAAAGTAGGAATCTACATAGAATAGAAGTCTTGAAGACTTGGGTCATTATCCCAACAGATATCAATCAAATTAGGCTCCAATAATTATCTAAATTTGAGATCATAAATCCTTCTTCTAACTCGCAATCTCAATATGCTTCATCATGTGGAAAAGAATAATAAAAAACTCAAGGTCAAGCTTAAAGATGGAAAAGAGAACCCAAATTATACCTTATGGCTAGCAAACGATGGACTTCTCTTCTTATGGCTACTCAGTATAATAAAGGAAGAAGTTCAAATATCCATTGTAGAAGATACTACTTCTTATAATGTTTAGAGTTTATTAAGACAATAATTGCTACCAACCATAATTGAAAAACAAGGTCGTCTCAGAAGTATCTATCAAAAAGGGATTAAGAATTTTGGATAAATAAATAAAAGAATTCAAATCAATATGTGAAAATATTGTAGCTATTAAGAAATCAATATTTGATCTTGATAAATTTTTTCAAATTGCTCAAAGATTAGGACTAAAATATGAAAACTTTCGACTAGCTATGATAACCAAGCCACCTTATCCTACTTTTAACTAATTTGTGCTTGCTATTCAAGGATGTGAGCTGACTCTTGCTACCCAGAAGCAAGAAGAAAAGGCTACTAGTTGAAGCAATAAAGGAAATCAAGACGGTTTTAGCTGAAAGGTAGAAGCTTTACTCCAATTGTTTAATACAATAACAAAGGTTTTATTTCATAGAACTTAATGAGAGAATACATTAAACGAGTCAGACAAAACCAAGAAAAAGATAATAAACCAATATGTCAAATTTGTGGAAGGAAAAATCGTGTCACTCTTGATTGTTGGTATAGGTTTAATTATTCTTATCTGTTAGAGGACTTATTGCTGGCTCTCGATGCTCTCATTATAAACAATAATGACCCTTTTCTCTACAAACACTCAAGAGCTACAACACATATCATCAATGATGCAGGTGTGTTGCTTAGTCCAAAACCATATAAATGGAATGATGTTATTTATATTAGAGATGGAGACAAATTATTTATAACACACATTGGTGATACAAGTGTTAGTAGTTTAAATTTAAAGGATGTTCTTATTGTCTCTAAACTAAAGGAAAACTCAACTTTAGTATGCAAAATCACTGTCGATAACTCTTATGCTGTTGAATTCACTCCATATGATTTTCTTATTGAGGATAAAAACAAGAGAACACTAGGAAAGTGGCATATGTAGAAGCAACTATATATTTTGGATTCAAATTTTCATAAAGCCTTATATGCAATAAGATGGGCCACTTATCTTCCTTCTAGCACCAACGTCTTAAACATCTAAGTGCAAAGATTATTTCTCTACTAAAAAGGAAGAAAGATATAGATCTCACTAATTGACGAACTAAGCATTTGATTTGTGGTTGTTGTTAAGTGGGAAAGAGTTATAAACAATCCTTTAATTTGAATAACAAAACTTTTAATTTTCCTTTATAAACGGTGTATTATGATATCTAGGGACCTGCTCCTATTGTTTCCAATCAAAGTTTTCAATTTTATATTATTTTTATAGATGATTTTTCAAGCTTTACTTGTTTATACCATTTTTAAAAATTCATATTTTTATTCTTACTTCTCAATTTTCAACGACTTGTAGAAAACCAAATTGATAAAAAGATTGAAAATTTTCAATATGATAGGGTTGGAGAATTAAAATCTTTTAATTTTCTCAAACATATTAGTGACTATGAACTTCAACTAAAGATCTCATGCCTTGGGAGACCATATCAAAATGTTGTAGTTGAAAGAAAGCACATATATATTATTGAGAAATGTTTAACCATATTATTTCACACTAATCTACTAGCATTTTTATGGGTTAAAACAATTCTTGTAGCTACCTAATTAATCAATAAGATATCATCCTTAGTTTATATAACCAATCTGCATCATATGGAACTTGGTTACAAAAGCTTGTAAGTGTTTGGATGTTTATATTTGTCATCTCTAAGGCCTCAAGGGGGGAACTAAGTTTGTCAAGAAGACATATCTATGTGTTTTTATCGATTATAAACCTATCCACAAGGGCTATCAATGATACAAAATTCAGAAGAAGAAGGTTACACCTCAAGGCATGTTGTTTCTTAAGAAGGCAAATTTCTCTACAAACTAGCTCCTGTAGAATTAAATCCAACGTAATTAGAACTTATTGAAATTCCAACCTTTGCTGAATGGTTTAACATGACACCTAATACTGTTCCTAAGGATTAATTTGAAATGTAATTAGTAATGCAATCTTCTATTTTGAATAGTAATACTTGTTATGATGTAGATATTGGCACAACTCTAAATAACCATAACATGCTAGCTCCAAACCTTAAAAATGACGCACTTTCTAATGTCGAAGAATTGTAAGAAACTAAATCATTGGCAACAATGGAACCAATTGATGCACATGCTACCATATTGAAAAATGATACAACAGGCCTTATAGATGTACAAGTTATTGCATTATCAAATGACTAGGTTAATAGCTTAAATGGTGTCAACATCAATAGTAGTGCAAATGAAGTTATGTTCATCCACAACAAGATAAGCCACCTCCAAAACATTTGTAGGACTGTCAATACTACTTGATCTAAGACACGTTACCTACAGAACCGTGAAATCACCACAGAACCGTGAAATCACCACCATGCACTTAAAGACTCTCGTTGGGTGGCTTCTATAGAGGAAAAATTGTTCTTCACTCAAACAAGGCCTAGTCACTAGTTCCACAACCATCAAATATGAATGTAGTTAGGTCAAAATTGTTTTTTCAAATTAAACACCGTGAAGATGGCTTTGTATATAGACTAATAACTAGTCTTGTTTCTTGAGGTTTTAAGCAAATTTTTTGGCATTAACTTCAATAAGACCTACAATGCTATTATTTTTTATATTACTATTCAACTTGTCGTTGTTATTTCTACTTTAATAAATTGGTGCATAAAATAACTTGACATCAATAATGCCTTTTTCATAGAAGCTTGAAAGAAACTGTGTACAAAGAGTAGCCCTCTGGTTTTGTAGATGTTCATGATCTTATACATCTTCTTCACAAGTCCCTTTATATGTTAAAGCAAGCCTTTCAAACTTGTTTTGATCATTGGTCTCAATTCCTTTTACACCTTGGATTCTATTGTAAAAAGGTAGATTCCTTTTTAATTGTCTATCATCAAAGTTCTATTACAGTGTTATTGCTTGTCTATGTAGATGAAATTTTGGTAACTAGAAACAATGACTCATTCATCTATCAACTAATTAATCAATTGAGTTTAGAGTTTATCATGGAGGATCTCAAATTACTACACTTCTTCCTATGTGTCAAAGTTAAAGAATTCACTGGAGAAGACGTTCTTTAATAAGAAAAGTACATTAAAGATCTTCTTGTTCGGACTGACATGACTAATTGTGCAATTACTGCTTCTCTCATGGATCTCAAGGATATGCCTCATGTTTCAGATGATACACTTATAGGAGCCATATATTACAAGAGTGTTATTGGCACCCTTCAATACCTTACATTTACTCGACCAAATATCTAACTTGTAGTGAATACAAATTTTCAAGTTTTGAATAAATCCATTGAATTACAACTCAGGGCAATTAAGTGAATACTCTGTTATCCTAAGGGAACACAAGACTATGGATTTGGCTTTATATCTCGTAGTTCACTTTCTTTATATATATATATACCTTTTTACACACTGACTAGGGATGATGCCCTTAAACACGGCGAAGCACAATTGGTTTTGTGTCTTCTTAAGAGCCAATTACATCTCATGGTGTTATAACAAGCAATCCACAATTGCTAGATCAAGTGCAGAAACAAAATATCGATCCATGGCCTCCATTACTACCGAGTTAACATAGCTTATATTCTTTTACACATCGACATTTCCTTGTTTCAACCTTCTTAGTTACTTTGTGACAATATTACTGGTCCTTATATGTTTGTCAATCCTTTATGAAATAGATTATAACTTTGTCAAAGAAAAAGTGGTCATGAGTAACCTTGTCACACGATTTATGTTATCTTTTCATTAGGCTACAGATTTCTTCAACAAATTTTTGCCAAGAGCATCATTTTTATTTCTTTGTAGTAAGATGGGACTTCATTTACAGTACTTTGCCTCCATCTTGAAAGAGGCTGATAAGAAAGAAAAAATTATTGTAAAAGAGATAAATATAACATGGAATAAGAAAATTCGTGACAGTCAAATCAAGACAACTAACAAAATCATTGCCAATCAAAAATCATGGAGCTAGTGTATAAAATTAAGAAGCTAATGTAGTACATTACTATTCTTGTTTTTGTATTATTTGTATATATACCTCTCTTGTATC
Source organism: Erythroxylum orinocense (assembly GCA_025531955.1). Classification (NCBI taxonomy): domain Eukaryota; kingdom Viridiplantae; phylum Streptophyta; class Magnoliopsida; order Malpighiales; family Erythroxylaceae; genus Erythroxylum; species Erythroxylum orinocense. The sequence continues at coordinate 21,654,382 of JANZLX010000009.1, forward strand.
CAAAATTAAATTAAGAAAGAAAACAAAACGTTTTTTAGTTTTTCAACCATATGCAGACATTTTCGCATTCAATTTGAGAAATGATCTTTAAGGTTGCAAGCAATGAATCGATAGTCATTGATCGACATGATGGGGTGGGAGCAAAGTTTTGAAACTCAGATCGGATATCAAATCGGAGGTCTTACTGATCACCGGTTTGACCGGTTCAACCCTCAATCGAACTGGTGTGACATTATGATTATGCAATAATTATATTTGATTATATATAATACTAGTAATATTAAAAAAATAGAAAAAATATACCAAATAATATAAAAATATTAAAAAAATAAAAAATTTATTAAACCAGTTGTCGAATCGGACCGGTTCGACCGGTCAATTGATCAATTTTCACCAATTCTTACTAGTTCAATTAATAACCGGTTTTTAAGAGTCACCCGAATCAGATAGCCGACCGATCATTGATCAAATTGACTGATTCGATCCGAGTTTGAAAACAATGAGCGCGAGTGTAAGAGCGTATTCCTGTCCAATAACTCTTCTAATCCAAGAACAGGCTTTCAAATTCCGATCAGGCACCCACCAGTCAGAACTTCGATCAAGAAAACGTCCACCGTGGAATTAATTATATTGTACTACTTAATCACCACGTGTGGGTAATGACAACATCCTTGAAGAAGAAGAACAAACATACTTTTTTTTTTTTTACTTTAATCGATTTCTCCTATCTCTATCATTATTATTTATTCGAATTGGGTCAGAAAAGTCAAAATATTTTAAAATAAGAAAAAGAAAAGGCCAATTTAGAGCGCCCGCAATCAATTACAATGACATTATAAATTTTGTTGCTAAAATTTCAATATTACTATTTCTGATATGACAAGAGAAGTTCTTTCTTTCTTTTCTTTTTTTTTTTTCCCCCATATCCACCCTGCTTTGAACCAACCATTTCAACAGGCACACGTATGCGCTATGGTCAAATTCGAACCAACGAAGATGTTAACTATCGTTTCTTTTCAAACTCATACATACTTCTCTTGGTAGAAAGAAAGAAGCTGAAAGCTACTTGACTGTAAGAGAAAATTGTTAATGAAGCTGCTTTTTAGTTTAGTAGTAGGGCAATGTGTGATTAACTCACTGGCCTATAGCAATTAGTTTATCTTGGGTTAAAATATAGAATTTGCATATTTCCATTTTGCTTCATCCGAATAGTGTATGCATACTCTCGAATATTAATTTATTGTGACAGCATGGAAACTCAAGAAACCTGTCGTATGCATGTAATTAGGACAAGGTCAAGTATAGGAGAGGCTCTTTCTTATTTTAAATGATAAGGCATGCATGCAGGAATTGTAAAAATTCAGAATCTGTGTGAACATCAAAATTTGACCTACGACTTATAAGAGAAATACACTAACTTACATACATTAATAAAATAAGACAGAGCAACCTCTGGATGTATTATCTATGTATGTTTTGTTACAATATAAAATGAAACCACTCATCCCTCAACAACCATGACAACAATTTAGGGATTAAATATGCATTTCAAAGGCCATATTATGTTACAGGCGGCAGGTCAGAAATTAAAAAGTGAAAAAAGAAATGCGAAAAGGTAGAGATATTGAACTCCTTACTTGTTAGTAACCAAAGATTAAAGCGGTTGGTACGTCATTTTTCAGCCAAGAACAATGATTAGCAGCCGGGAATTGTGAGGAGAAACAAAATGATAACTATTTAGAACTCTTTCAAAAGCTTTGTAACTAATTGCATAATGGTTCCACTACTCGTGAGTCGTGACGCTTTTGGGAGACCCTTACACTCATTAACACGTATTTTTAGGTTTATGAGGATTTGCATACACTTGGCTACTTGTCTACAAATTCTGTATTGTCACAGTAATTCTATTGTAAATGTCTCACAAATGTATATATTTGATCATAATTATTATAATAATTTGCAGCTAACAATGTAATTCATATTTATAAAAATTGTTGTTCCTTAGAGAAAATTTGATCACTGCACAACTTCAATGAGGTTAAACAACTTTTCTGAGACATTTTTTATTCTCAAAAGCTATAAGTTCTAGCTTATCCATTTTTCATTGACGTAAAAAGACTTAACCGTGACCCGGGGGAGAAGATTTAACAAGCTAGTCCGATCATTAATGGCCATTTTATCAGAGAAGAGACATGGGATCATATTATCTTTTTCAACCCTTTTTGTCTAACAATCCCGGATACTGATAGGGCAGTGCCCAAGTCTATCATCTCTTTCTTGTTTGCGGTGGTTGCGCGAGCAAAGTGAGACAAAGAGACCCACCCATCATCTCTCTTTTTTGTTGGTGGTGGTTGCACGAGTAGACTCTGAGAAAGAGAGAGAGGTCTACGGTTGTTTAAGAGGTGCTTTTCTATGGAGATTTTAAGGTCGAAGGTCATAGTTTCGATGGAGGCTTGCCCCCTGCAGTCTTGTTGCTCACTGTGTCTTTCTGGGACCCATTTCTGATACCCTTCGTTTGGACCCACCTAAAATTCCAGAAATAGTACCCTTTCTCTATCCATGTAGGTAGGTTGCTCTTCTCATGCGCATAGTTAAACTAACCCCACCCCAAGACTAATAATCACCGTGAAACAAACCTCAATTTCCATGTGTCTCTGGCCTTTTATGTCCTTACATCTCATATATAAATAGCCTTTATACATACTCTTCCTTACTGCAACAAACTAGTTACTCAACTTCTCCTACCTTCCATTTCTATATTCTGTCCTTTCTGATTGTATCTCTTTTCCTCTCCACCTTCTCATCTCTCTCTGGTTTGCTTGTAAATGACACAGAGCATGAGCATATCCGTAAATGGACAATCTCAGGTCCCTCCAGGCTTTCGATTCCATCCCACAGAGGAAGAGCTCTTGCATTACTACTTGAAGAAGAAGGTTTCTTACGAGAAGATCGACTTAGACGTTATTCGAGATGTTGATCTTAACAAACTCGAACCATGGGACATCCAAGGTTTGTCTTCCTCTATTTAGTGTATAACTGTGAATATATTTTAAATTCTTGTAACTTGATGATGTTAAGGAGTTTAGATTTTGGTTTTTGTAGAGAGATGCAGAATAGGGACTACCCCTCAGAACGATTGGTACTTTTTCAGTCACAAAGATAAGAAGTATCCGACAGGAACTCGAACAAATAGAGCTACTGCTGCTGGGTTCTGGAAGGCCACAGGCCGCGATAAGGTGATATACAGCAATGGGAAAAGGATTGGAATGAGGAAAACTCTAGTTTTCTACAAGGGCCGAGCTCCACATGGTCAAAAATCCGACTGGATCATGCATGAGTACAGATTGGACGACAACACCGGCGACATCAATGTAAGCCTTTTCTATAACCTACACCAATCTGCATTTGTTGAAAAAAATCCTGATCACCAACCTCTTACGTTAGTTAAGTTGTATAAATTCAGGTTTCCAATGTAATGGGAGAGGCAACGCAGGAAGAGGGATGGGTGGTTTGCCGTACCTTTAAGAAAAAGAATCTCCACAAAACCCTAGACAGTCCTTTAAGTGCATCCTCTATCACTGCAGAGACCAGGACGTCACAGATGTTCAGCTCTTTCAGTGAAGGAGCTCTAGATCAAATACTTCAACACATGGGAAGGACACGTAAGGAAGAGCACGAAGCTGACATTATTAACAATGGAAGATTTCTCCGGCCAATCGATACAGCTAGCAGCAACAGCTATAATGAGAGGTTTATGAAGCTTCCAAGCCTAGAGAGCCCAAACTCAACGAGTAGCCAAAGCCAAAGTTGTTACCAAGCCATGATCACAGACAATGAAGACTCCATAACCAATCAGGTGGGTTGCACCAATCCCAACCCGGTTTATCCTATAGACTCGAGACCCACCAACTGGGCAGCTCTTGATCGCCTGGTAGCTTCTCAGTTAAATGGTCAAAGTGAAACTTCCAGGCAACTAGCATGCTTGAATGATCCGGGCATGGCCTATTACACCCTTCCCAATCATCACGATGTCCAGTTGCCAAACCTACGATCGTCATTTTCTCTTCCATCAAACAGGGCTTACCATGGAAATCAAGATTTCAACAATAGCGACGTTGACCTCTGGAATTTCGCCACCCGTTCGTCGTCGCCTGATCAAATTTGTCACGAGTCAAACCCTAGTATATAACAGAACAACCCTACATGTAATCATATCGTTCAGTACTAAAGTCAGAAGGGTATAATGGCATTAGTAATGTGATAATACAAGTGATATAACATTTAAATAAAGCGGAATGAGTGCTTAGATGGGGTGGCATTGTCAAACGTTATCTTTACTTAATCAAGATGTCTTCCATTTTCAATTTGTTATCTAGAAACCCAGCCAACAGTGGGTGGTATGATAATATCTTTCTAACTGCAATAATAATTCTGCCTTTTTATCCCTCTAATAATAAGGTCTTATTAGATAAGTCTTATGCGTAATTATTTTTGGATCGAATCAGCACATGGTCTGTCGGTCTGTGCTACTTTTCCGGTACGACCTGCCGTTCACCACCACTCTCCGTCATAGAGACGGGTCATTGTCGTTCATTAAGCTCTGGTTTGCGTTACACACATTGAATAACCTAGTGCCTCTTTTGATATGTTATTTTCTCAAACATATTGGAACCGAAAAAAGAAAAAAACACCCAACATATTGTTATCAGACGGGTCCAGTCTCAAATCATATAATGGAGAATGGAAGGGGACCATTAGAATCCCCTCCACAAACTCCTCCTTTACTTTCGTGGGAGAGAAAAGTTAAAAAGCAGAGAAAATTGATAGTCAAACTAATATAGTTCATGTGGTGTACAAAGATTAACTAAAGAACCTTTTAATCTCTTACCCTTCAGTTTTAAAATCAAAATTTGGAGGGTTGAATTATTAGTTAATGCAAAAAAAACCTTGCTCCTGTGTATAACTGTACATCAACTTGTCTGAAAATACAAAGACATGACAAGGTACGAGAAAGGAACAAAGTGGAAGCCAACAAGAAGCGGGATTCTAGGCCATGCCACCAACCACTTTCTTTGGAAAAGCTCAAGGAACTTTTAAGCCTTTGAAACTACGTAGTTTCCCATTATGTAATCCGACAGCGACCACCTTATTGGGAGTTAGGGGTGTACGGCCTTTCTAATCGTCTTATCGTGTTTGCTCTCAAATTGCCAAAAGCACATGTACACGTACACCGCATCTGTTTCTTTTTCACGTCCGTAAAAGTTATTTACTTTTTCATTTAAGTTAATATTGTTTAGCGGCCAAAGTTTTGAAGGACAAGCTTAATTAATTGGAATTATTTGTTAATCAAATGACATCAATTAACTTAACAGTATAATCTTATATATATGCGTTAAAACAAGTAAGATGTGTATATATGAATTTTATTAAATTAACCAAAACCATTGAATTATTCATTAATTAGCATTCTATTATTATTATTATTATTGAATCTCTAAAAATGAAAGATGATGATTTAATTATTTTGTCTATTTCTCTTGGTAATTAAAATATTAATTTGTATTAATTATAAAATAATTAGACAGACTCATATTAATTAGCTAAACAATTGCGATGTATCATCAAAACATTTTAATAATCCTACGTTATGATAACCATATCATTTCTTTTTACAGCCGCTATTCTTTAGATGTGCACTGAGTAAGTTTTTAAATTGACGCAGTAACTTACAAATCACGTCAATCTGGTACTCCACACTAGGTAAATCATGTACAACAAGCTTGATCGAAGCCAATATTTATGTCTATTATAAAACTATATTTATATGTGATGCTAAATAGTATAATTAGACTTATTCATATTGTTTGCAACAAATTTAGATCATTTCGTTATTAATTACGCAATTTTATTATCAGCTAATCAGTATGGTAACCAAATAAAGGGAAAAGCCGTAGAGAATTAGAAAGGAGATCAAAACGTTTCAAGGTTTGTGGTGTCAACAAGACTTATCCTGTGGAGAAAACCTTGGAAGGAAGTTGGAACCAGACGGAAATGTCTTCTCATTTACGCTCCATCCCAGATTTGATAAAAGACCAAAACTTGACTCTCGAGCGAATATATATGCATCCGATTTAACTCCCCAACTTGACTTGAGATACAAATCGACAAGGTCCAGGTTATGTTTAAGCACTATTGCTCATCACTTTCAGGTTCTGGAACAAAATTTTCCCTTTTCATTCAATTGTACGCAGGTCCTACACAATCAATATATCGTCGTCATCAGGAAATTATTCAACTTTTTTCTTCCGATGTACCAACAGAAGAAACAGAAACAATTGATTACGTTTACTTATTTATGCTAAACCTAACCACATAAGTTAGGAACAGTTCAACAGTACTGTAATTTTAGCAAATTAAACTCTTGCATATTTTCTTCTATGGAGAGTAGAAAACAAACGCATCCAAGAAGAGGCAAGCCCTGGTTTTAATTTCATTCCAATTTATGGTAATAGAGAATAGAACTAGGCAACCTGTTTACTCGAAATGTATCGATTAGTGTGGTTGAGAGAGACAATCATGAACCAAGTTTCAAGCCTTAGAAACACATGATCACTTGTTTACGTCAAAGACCCACTAGCCAATGTGGAGTCATGCCAAAACCCCTAATTGGTTCATCGATATATCATGCATACAACTGGCCACGACTATTCACAACAATCCAACCCATTATGATCACCATTAGGTATTTATTGTTAGTCAGGACTTTGGATAACACCCGCAATTTATTGTTAATTAAAGAATTTAATCATTAAAAGATTGAAATGAAAACTAACATAAAAAAATCTCTCAGAGATCAATAGTTGCTTTTGTTTTTCTCAAAGATGTGATTAAGATAATTTGTATCAATTAAATATATATTAAAACCTCTTAATTAGTGAGTTAATCAAGTTTGGTGAGATAGGGTCGGACCGTGAGTTGGGCGAGGTGTTACGTCAGTATGGAAATTGGGGCACCCGCAGGAGCTCTCCTCTAATTTGTGGATGCAGTTTCTGTATGTGGTCTCGGCATGGAAGCTCCTATTATATCTCTTTTTGAAAAACAAGGCCTAAGAATCATATCGCAAAAAGATATTTGATGTGATCAAAAGGCTGGAACCTAAAATTCTTTACATGATTATACTCATTTCGCTAGAGTCCAGGCAGCTAGATAACACGAGGAAGGTGACCCCCTTTTACCCTACCATCACCAAGTGAGGTGTGAAAGATGGATCCCTTTCGGAAATTGTTGACAATTATTGAACTGTTAAACCAATTAACATGCCTTTTCTGATAAAGGATAATAATTGACATGTCACATCTCATCCTGACTCCAGTATTAACATGATATTTACCATAACTTCTATGATTCATAAGATGTTATTAGCTTCGAAAACAATAAACTTTGCATACTCTCTTATTAAGAATTAAATATGGTTAAATATCAGTATTATTATCATCACATTCGCAATTAAGTGAAATTTAGAAAGGTCTAATAATATACGTCCTTACCCTTACATAATAGAGATGTTGTTTCCAGTATATCCACATACAGATGTGACAATAAAAGTTTACGTATGATCAAATATGTAAACTTTATTTTATATTGTATATAATTTTCAAGGTCAAATTTCTTATTTTCTCTTTCATTTTATTATAATTTTTGTCATTTTAAAAATATTTTTAATAAAGAAAATCAATGAAAAGTATAAAAGTGATGAAAAACAAAGAATGTTTATTTTCACTTACCAATTTAAACATGATCCCTGCATCTAAATTTGGGTGGGACTTCAAGTGGCACAGTGGAAGGGAATAATAGTTGACCCGTGTAATATCTGCTGGATGTCTTAATATTACATCTTTGACCTTTCTCATCTCTTTTTTCCTTCTAATAACGGGCAATCAACACATATTATCCAAAAAGGACATGTTTGTTTCTACTTTGATTTTTTATTTTTAATTTTAAATGTAATAAAAATGTTATTAAATTTATTTTATCTTTTTATTTTTCCTTCCAATTTTCTTAACTTATGAGAATAAATTTTTTTTGTTAACTAAATATATCAAATTACTTAATAAACATAATTTAAATTTAAAACATCTTTAAAATATATAATTTCAATTCTATTTACCTTAACAAAAAATATCTTATAAGTAAAATTTTAATAATAAAGTTTTTATTTTAATAAAATATGACATTTTATTGATATTTTATTAATAAATATTATATAAAAGATTTAAATAAATTTATATATTTAATTAATTCAATAAAATTAATTTAACATTAAATTTTATTCGATATGTCATTATCATTAGTAATAAAAATACAACTAGCTAGACATGACATTAAAGTCCGAGTCTGGCTTGACTCGAGCTGGAGTCAACATAATGAGCCTTGTTTGACCAAATATCAGGTTGGACTCATACTTTTCTTAAGTTTTGAGTTTTGAAATAGGCTCGTGTTTGAGCTTTTATGCTCCACCTATTCTATAGTCCAAAAATTTTAAAAATAAATTTTAGTCAAATAAAATAATTTAATAATTATTTAATTATTTAAATTTGAAAAAAAAATGAAACTCGAGCTTAGGTTTAGTTTTGAACTATGAGTCTTGAGCTCGTACACCTATTTTTTGAGTTAGGCTCCAGCCAACCCTGAATACAGCTACATTAACATTAATAATTAAACATGTATTCAATTTTTTTTGAAAAATAGAAATTAAAAATAAGAAATAAAAACTAAAAATCATTAGCTTGGACTCGAGAAACCCTTAAATATTCACATTGCAATCAACAAACAAATATACTTGTATTTTTATTTAAAAATAAAATACAATAATAAAAAATAAAAAGAACTTAAATGATCCTTGAATGTTAAGATTCAAATAATTACCATATGTGAAATAAATTATTTTCACAAGATAATTCAAAACTAAATAATAAATTGAATTTTAAGTGATTTGTAGGGAGAAAATGAAACTTAATCTCTAACACTTGAAAAGTTCCTAGGAGAATTTACACCACCTTTTATGAAGCAAATCTTTAACTTCATCATATTTAGGGATGGCAACAATTTTATATGAGCATCGTAATTTGTAATTAATATAACTAATCATACATTTGTTTTTAATAATGATGGGATAAACATTTTCCGCCGCCCCTAACTCTATTTAAATTTAAACATTTTTATACAAATTTAACTTAAAATCAAACATTAAATCTATATGTTTCAAAATATTCAAAATAAGGTGAAAGAGTTAAATTAAAATTTAATATTTTTACCATAATTCAATTTAAATCTGTAATTGTAGGAACCAAAATGTTCAGAGTTACACTTCCTCTTGTAGCAAAATGGGTTCCTTTACTACGATTTTTCTCCTCCTTTTCTCTACCCTGCCATAGGTCTTTCTCCTCTTTTGAGCTTTCTTCTCTCACTCTCCCTTTGGCACTTACTGTTTTTTTTTTAATTTTTGCCTGTTGTGCTTCAACCACATTCTTTGATAACCGACCCAAATTACCCAATACTCAGGCTGCTTTTAAGCGGGAGCCACGTACAAACAGTTTACATCGGCAAGTGGTGGGCGACCGAATCCAATCAATAAAGTAGGGTCTTGCATTTACTTTAAATAGAGAAAAGGAAAAAGAAAAGGCAACCCGTCACGAGCAATCAAATGAGTTTTGAGGCTGACATTTTACTATTTTGGTAAATGTCACTTGATTCCACCCCTCTGTTAGAGAGTGGGGAGTTTCCTCCTCTCTCAACATCTCAATAAATACCTACCCAAAAACCTGATAAACCGATTTGGAATCGAGTAGTGGGAGACCCAAACACTTTCGGGAAGCTTCACTACGTAGTTGTTGCAAAGGACTAACATGTATCTCCTCCGGTAGACATTCTTCTCAAAGGAGCAAGTAAGTGGAAAACCTCAATTGTTGGGTATTTTGTTGAGAAAAAATTGCTTTCCTAGTAGTCCAAGATTGGGCAGACACCAATTAGAAGAAGTTGGGTCTTCAATCCACACTTATAACTGAGGATGAGTATTCATCTTTCTGTTGTCCTCAGAGAAAACAGTTGGCAAGTTCCTGGACATTAGGCCCTGGCACATTTAAAGTAAGCCATTGTTTTTTAGGAAATGAGAATAGGGTTTCAAGCTAGACATAAATGAAATTAAATCTATTCCAAGTTGGGTGAACACGCATAAAATCTCTCTTGAATATTGGTCATCTAAGGGTTTAAACTATTTGTCTAGTTATATTGGAACTCCTTTAGCTATGGATGACAATACTACAAATTCAAAAAGAGTCGAAAATACTAGGGTGTGTATTAAAGTGGAGCATAGGCAAAATATGTCAGATAGTATTCCTATCATGAAGTTCAATTTGGGTGGAGAATTGGTGAAAAACAAAATTGTGTTATCCTATCCATGGAAGTTGTGTATGTCCTATCCATGGAAGTCGTATATGAAACATAGTACTAAAATGTGGATTCACAAGAGGAACGTTAATGAGGTAATCAATGAAAGTAAACTGCATTCAAGCACCCGAAATAAAGCAAGAAGATTGTGAAGTGAGAAATGCATAAATTTAACAAATGACTCATCCAATTAACTTAGGAAAGACAAAGAGTGGTTTTATAGAAGTACCTAAAGTAAAATTTGTTAATATTGTTGAGAATCAAGTTGCGACATCTAATGACAATCTTAGCTATATAGAAGAGAATGCTAGTAAGCATAAGATATTGCCTAAAACCTCCATTCAATGTGTTGATTTAGATGTAGAAAATCAATAACAGGGGACTTCTAGAATCCAATAGAATAGTGTTAAAGATATTATACAAGAGGCTATATCATAAATTCAACAGAACAAGGTAGAAGTAATAACCAATGGAAAAAAACAGTAAGACAATCAATCATGTGGTAACTGGAGTAACAAATGCTGACAAATTAGCTACCCAAGGTACTATAAATCTTGTTAATGAAGAGAGCAGCAGTGAAACTAGTATCCAGCATGAAGATTGGTAGGCTACGGGCACTAAAAGTTGAAAAATTAGGAGAAGGACTAAGTCCTCTTAACCTAATAATTAGCACAATATGGAATGTTAGGGGACTAAATTGTTCCAATAAACAACTAACTTTAAAGGATTACTGTAACACCTCACTCCCACGTGACCCGAATCCAATATCATTGGTGATATCCGAGTCCATGCCCCGTGAGGGTGGCGTACTACATCAGTCGGTAGGACTCAGTAAAAAAACTTTTTGTTTTAAAACATTTATTTGTACGGAATAAACAGTAGACAGTAGTAAACATTTGCAGTTATTACAATCATTTAACAATACTTTACAGTAACCATAAAGT
>JANZLX010000009.1:21665871-21678059 GCA_025531955.1 Erythroxylum orinocense
CAATCATATGACTTTATCAAGTCATACTTAAACCTAGCCTTATACCCACCAATTCCAACTATAATTGTCATCAAATTTATGCATCAATAATCATAATAATTGCACCATAATTCCAATTGAATGCATCTACTACCATGATTTATAAAAGACATAATTAAAGCATAATTAAACACTTACCAATTCAAGCTTCTTCCAACTCCTTCAATCTCTTCAATTCTTGAATAAATACCCTAACTCACTACCTTCTCTCCTCTCTTCTACCACCATGCATATGTAATTCCATCAAGGAAAGAAAGGAGTTGGTTGCATGAAGAAACTCTTAAATTTGAAGGAAGAATTACTTAGGAAAGAAGAAAAACGATGGAGGTGGAGAAAATGGAAGGTAGGTTTCGGTTGATGAGCATTATAAGCAATAAAAATTCATCCTTTCCTTCTTTTCTAAGGCAATAACCGAGAGAGGATAAGTAGGCATTAATTGGTGAGGGCTAGGTGGCAATATGAGAGAAAAGAAGAAAAGTCAAAGTAATAAATGGTCTTTGATATAAATTAATCCAAGGAACAATAAAATCTCAACCCAATTTCGGTTCCAACAAGTTTTAAGGGTCCAATTTTGGGTCCCACCAAAATATTCAATAGTTTAGTACCAAAAAATAGTAGAAAATCAACCGGTTCACCACTTGGCGATTTTTTTCCGGTTAAGGAATTTTCTCCGAAAAATTCCAGAAAAATTTCTAAAATTCCCTTAAAATATAAAACAGTTAATGGGTCACTCAGAATAATTTTTTAAACATAATAACCACGTTAATGACAATAAAATTACATTAGGCACGAAAATCGGAAATGTCATGTATGCATGTGCAGTTATTTCATGTGCACAGATTTCACTGTTCACTAGTACCAGTATGCATGGACAATACTAATAAATCCCTAGCAATCTCATCCTATGCCAATTTACTATTTTACCCTTCCTGTCGGGGGTGAGATGTTACAATTACCTTCAAGCTAGTTTGTTTTGTTTTGTTGGTTTGGTGGAAACCAAGATCAAAGAGGAAGTTTTTCTAAATGGGTTGAAATTTATTGCAGTGGAATGGAAAACCTTGAGCAATCAATCTAAGGATCCTAATGGAAGGATTATTGTCGCAATAGATCTAGCTTACCTTGTTCTCTTTAAGCACTAATCAATCAATTCATTGTGAACTTGTTTTCAAGTCACTTGGCATTCTTATAGCTATAACTGTGGTTTATGCTGCCAATTGGGGATTTTAAAGGGTTAGTTTATGGAAAAACCTGCAGTATATTGATTTAAACATGTCAGTCCCGTGGATGCTGACAGGAGATTTTAACTGCTTATTATCTTTTAAAGCCTTGGGGGTGAGGAAAGTTACATATGCTAATACTAAAGAACTAACTTCAGTAACTTCTCTTAGACTTGTTGATCTAAGATATCAAGGGCCTATATTCACATGGAGCAATCAACAAAAGGGTAATATAAATGTTCAAAGAAAGTTGGGCAGGTGCTTAGTAAACAATAGTTGGCTTAATCAAGTAACTAAAAGTTATGCAATGTTTGAGGAACCTCTATATTCTTATCATACTCCTGTTAAAATACGTCTTTCTCTGCGTATATTCTATGTTCTGGTTTTTCAACATTAGGTGTCGTATCAGGCTTGCTGTTTGCTGCCAATGGAGGGTTGGTGGTTGATCACTGGCAGCTAAAGGTTTTAGTTGGGGTTCTTATGCCTATTACTAGATTGTGTCGTTTTGTTTTTCCTCCTGTTTGTGGTTTTCAAAACTTAGAGCGTCTACATGGGAAGTGTTTGTCCTGTATAATTTTCTCAGTGGAGGGAGCGCAGTCCCAAAGTTGCTTCCTCATCGGACAACGATATCTTCTCGTCGGGACTTGAGTGTCTCCTCGTCAGATCTTCCATTTTTGTGTAACATGCAGTTTGTGTAGTTTGGCTTGAGCGTAAGTAACCTTCGAGGTTTTGCCGGGGATACATTGTCTACCTTAGGGTAGTGGAAGTTCTGAGCTGCAGATAGTATCACTGTCGCCAACGAAGGAGTATAAGCTAGCAGAGGGAGCAATCGATTCTTAGTACATTCACAGACTGACAATTCGGCGGAGCAAACTGACACCTTATTACTCTCCCTGTTGTGAGTATCGTCTCTCTGCCATCTTTATTATTACACCGCCGTTAATTAGGATTATGTTGTGATTCTTTTAGGTTTGTACTATTATTAATAATAATAGTTATCTTTAATATTTTATATTATTGTTATCTGTAGTATCTTTATTATTGTTAGTATTAGTCTTATTATTTGTATTATTCATCATTAATTATTATATTTATCTGTATTTTTATTATTACTATTATTACTTTTATTTTTATTTATTATATTTACAATTCTTATTCTTATTATTATTGTTCTATTATTGATATTATTATTTTTAAATTTATATCTATATATATATATTAAAAAATTAATAATTAATTTTTTCTATTTATTATTCTTATTATTAGTAGTAGTAGTAATATTTTTTAAATCTCCTTTTATAATTATTATATTCTTATTTCTACTTTATTAATTCTATGGGGGGGGGGGGTTGGTTTGTTTCGGCTTTCGAGGATTTATATAGATATTACTTGCGAGAAGTGTAAGAGGCGCGGGTTAAGTGGGATGCCTTCCGATAGAGCGAATGGATTCAGAAGCGCAACTTACAGGAATAAAGACGGTGATGATTTAGTAAGAATAGGCTCTTGGAATGTGGGAACTCTTACGGGAAAGTCTTTAGAATTGGTCGAGATTTTAGCCAAGTATAGGATACAAATAGCGTGCCTTCAGGAGGCTAGGTAGGCTGGAGCCAAAGTAAAGGAGATAGGGGGATTCAAACTATGGTACTCGGGTAGTCCGTGGAAGCAGAATGGGGTAGGTATCTTAGTGGATAAGGGACTAGTGAACCAAGGTAGTGGAGATCACAACGGTCAATGACAGGATAATGGTGGCAAAAATTGTCCTAAGCAGTACGGTTCTCAACGTAGTATGTGCATATGCCCCTCAAGCTGGCGCAGACGATCAATAAAAACGTACGTTCTGGGAGGCGTTGGATGGAGTGCTTCAACATATCTCTTACACTGAGCAGATCTTCCTAGGAGGGGATTTCAATAAACATATAGGGGCAGATGCAGATAGATATGCAGGGACTCATGGTGGCTTTGGCTACGACTCTAGGAATGATAATGGGGTTGATTTATTGGACATGGCCATCGCATATGGGTTAGTCATAGTAAATTCCTTGTTTAAGAAAAATGAAGCGCACCTAGTGACATTTCAGAGTAGTACAACCAAGACGCAAATTGATTATATCCTTATCAGGATAAGAGCCAGATCGTGGTGCAACGATTGCAAAGTACTTCCGGCTGCATACCTATCAACCCAACATAAATTGTTAGTTATAGATATACAAATTAAAGGATGGAGGGCACAACGATTTATCGAGTGATTTCACAAAAATACACCGTGAGTGGTTAGTGGGGAGGCCAATTAGATGTGGCAGGGACTAGCCCCTGTGGTAAGAGAGACCGCCATAAAACTCCTAGGGGATTCTAAAAGACAGGGAGGAGGACAAATGGAATCTTAGTGGTGGTTAGACGAGGTCCAAGAGACGGTAAAGATGAAGAAGCGAGCTTTTAAAGATCTGTTGGAAAGTGTTACCGAGGTAGAGCATGTAATAAATAGAGTTCGGAATAGACTAGCAAAACAAAAGGCGAAGAAGACTATCGCAGTGGCTAGAGGAGAAGCATATGAGGATATGTACAAGGAGTTGGATACGGCCAAAGAAACACAAAAAAATTTTCAAGTTAGCACGAGATACTGCACGTGAGAGAGGAGATTTCAATCGAATTTGTTGTATCCAAGACAAAGCAGGACAAGTACTCATAGAGGGAGAAGCCATTAATCAGCGGTGGCAGAGATACTTTTATGGCCTTTATAACGAAGACATATTGGTCATTATAGAGTTAGGGGAATCCCTTATGTCGGGACAATATCTAAACGGAACCTATGGGGAAGTATCATCAGGAGAGAAATTACAAAGGTTCTTAAGGGGACGGGGAGCAGACAGGCAGAAAGGCCGGATGAGATCCTTATAGAGGTATGGAAGCAACTAGGCGCTGTAGGTACTGCATGGTTAGTTCAGCTCTTTATTGTGATCCTCGAGTTAGTCAAGATGCCGGATGAATGGAAATTGAGTAGGTTAATCCCCTTATACAAGGCTAAAGGAGACATCCAATAATGTCATAATTATCGAGGCATCAAATTATTAAGTCATACCATGAAGATGTGGGAGAAGGTAATTGAAAGGAGAATTCGGAGAGTTGTTTCGATATTAGACAACCAATTCGGATTTATGCCGGGTAGATCCACGACAGAGGCAATACATCTACTTAGGAGATTGATGGAATGTTACAGGGAAAGGAAACGGGATTTGCATATAGTTTTTATAGATTTGGAGAAAGCATATGACAGGGTTCTTAGAGAACTCATATGGAGGTGTTTGAAGGCAAAGAGAATTCTAGCACTTATATCAAAGTGTATGAAGGAGCATTGACTAATGTACGGACGATCGGAGGTGACACAAAAGCATTCGCTATTGGTGTTAGACTACACCAACGCTCAGCTTTAAGCCTATTTTTGTTCACAATAGTGTTAGATGAACTTACTAAGCATATTCAAGGAGAGGTACTGTGGTGTATGTTATTTGCGAACGATATTGTCCCGGTGGATGAGACAAAGGAGAGGGTAAATGCCAGGTTAGAACGTTGGAGAGAAATGTTAGAGTCAAAAGGTTTTCGAATGATCAGGTCCAAGATGGAATATTTAGAGTGCACCTTTTCGGGTCGCCAGATAAGACATGAGGCAGAGGTAGCAATTGGTACTGATATCATACCACATAAATCGAGTTTTAAATACTTAGGATCCATCATTAAGAGAGATGGTAATATCGATAACGATATAGTACATGGTATTAAATATGGGTGGGTCAAATGGAGGAGTGCATCAGGTGTTCTCTGTGATAAAAAGGTCCCTATCAGACTTAAAGAGAAGTTTTATAGAATGGTGATTCGGCCAACCATGTTTTATGGTGCAAAGTGCTGGCCTACTAAGCGTAGACATATGCAACAGTTGCTTATAGCAAAAATGCGATTGCTTAAGTGGATGTGTGATATTACCAAAAGAGATAGGGTGCGGAATAGGGTAGTGAGGGTCAGGCTACAGGTCGTTAGTATAAATGACAAGTTGAGAGAGAAAAGGCTTAGGTAGTTTGGGCATGTGAGCAGGATGCCCTGTTATGCTTCGGTTCGACACGGCAAGAGAATAAACCTTAATGAGGTGATCAAGAGATATATGTCAGAGTTGACCCTCACCACCGCAGAGATTAGAATAATTTGGCGTGATAGGATAAGGGTAAACGACATATCATAGAGCCCTCACGTCTCATCTCTACCTTTTTTTTCAGGTGTATGGGGAGATTCCTATACTGGACGAATAAAATCGTAGGATCGCTGCACTCTCAGGGCACTAATCAGGGAAGACTCATAGCACAGATAGCAATGAGAAAAGCTGGTCTTGGCAAGGCAAAAGTTAATAGCAGATTATGGTCACCATCAGGTATATATATGATTGTACTACCAATCTTTACGTATTTATTCCTTGTACCTTACATCTCTATTATCATGTCACATATGCATATGGGTCTACTAGAAACAACCTCTCTACAATGAGGGATAAGGCTGTGTACTATCAGGCCCCCCAGACTTTACTTCAGTGCGGGATTTCGGGGTATGATGATGATGATGATGACGACTCCTGTTAAGATATGCATCAATAGCAGCTCGATTAAACGAAGATTACCTTTCAAATTCTTCAACTCCCTACAGAAACACTCTCAATTGATTCAATTATTGCAAGTATTGTTGGCATGAATGTGTAGGGTTCTAAGACTTTTCAATATGTTAAAATGATGAAATGTATTAAAGCTTAATGCATTACGCTTGCTAAGCTTAATACAGATCTTTTGAAATTTAGTAAAGAACAGGCCCTCAAGAATTTTTCTTTGACTCAGAAGCTTTTAGCTAAGGATCCCACTAATTCCTCACTCCTGCAGAAAGACAAATTAGAACTGTGTACTTACTTGCAGATCATTGAGGAATATCGAGAGCAACTAAAATAGAAGTCTAAAATCCAATAGTTGCAAGAAGGGGATAGAAGTTCCAAATACTTTTTCAATGTGATTCAAAGTAGGAGAAATAGAAACAAGATACTATGTTTAGATGATGAGAATCATATGAAGATAAATGAGCAAGAGGAACTAAAAAGAGTGGCCAGAAGTTACTTTTAAGCAATAAATGGGGTATCTACTCACACTGTAAGGCTTCCTAGCTATCTAATCAGTCAAATGGTTAAGTCCATCAAACAAGATCAAGAATTTTCACTAATCAGGGAAGTCATAAGTGAAGAGATAAAAGAGGTGCTATTTTCATTTCATCCAGCTAAGTCACCCTATGCCAAATGGCTTTAACGTTAGGTTCTTTCAAAAGAAATGGAACCTGTTACAATTACCAATTATTAAAGCAGTCAAAGAATTCTTCAGTAGTGGCAAGTTACTCACTAAAATTAACAACACTTTTCTTACTTTGGTGCCCAAGGTACCCATCCTAAAGAAGCTGAATGACTACAGACCAATATCCTACTGTAATGTGTTATACAAGATTATTTCTAAGATCCTTGCTAATAGATTGAGAAATACTCTACCTAGTAACATTAATCATAGTTAGGGTGCATATACTGTAACATTTCGTATCTCATGTTAAGGGTTAGGACCCTAGAATAGTGTAAATGAGAGTTTATTGAGAGGATAGAAAGTGCGTTTCATATTCATGCATAATATGACATACACACACATGTGAATATTGAATTTTGTACACATTTAAATAATTGTACATGCATTCATTGACATTTTTGGGTATGAATGATTTATAAATGTGATTATGTTAAGAGTTTTTGTTTATATATGTTGAAAACTGATTTGGTGATTATAATTATTGATTTGAATTTTTTAGTGAAATTTGGAAAAATTATGGGATTTTGAGTATTATTAGGCTAGAAAAAATGCCAAATGGCAAGTCAATTGATGAATAGTAGTAGAAGTATGAGTTAAATGATAGTGAAAAAATTTATAGATGACTTTGGGATTTATTAATAAATGTCAATGAAAATTGGAAGACAATTAGAGTAGAAATTGGAGATGATTGAACTAGTTATTAAAGAGGACCAAGTGAGGCCATAGGAAGTGGACAAGTGACAAGTGTCACCTGCCAAACTTATTGTTTATTATTTTACGAATATACTGGAAAGGCCTAGTTTGTTTTATTCCTGCTTTCTCCTTCTACGTGACTTTCTTCACCTTCTTCACGAATTTTCTCGTCAACTTTAATCAACGTTAAACCTAGCTCTCTTATCTTTCATTTGCTACTCTCACCTTGTTGTCTTTCTTATTTTCCACAAGAAACCGAAACCTCTCAACCTCCATGATAATGTACGTAGGTTGCATGAGGAGTTAGGGCTTTTTGTTGTTTTTGAAGAACTTGAAGTTTTAGCAAGTAAGTAATATGTTAATTCTCATTAGTGGCATGAATATGAAACAAATACGGTGTTTAATTGATATTACATTATCATGAGAATAGAGGTTATTATACATGTGCACCGTGGATATAGGATGAGAATATTGATATCTTGTTTGTGTGTTTTGATGATCAATGTTTCATAAGATGGTGTTGAAAATATTTTTGAGATTGAAAAATAATTGAAAATATGTATAAAAAGAGTGCAGAAAATTTTTGGAGAAATGATATGCGTATGCTCTATTTTTGCTATTGTTTGCGTGAATCTCGTTGGGTGATTTAGGAATGAAATAAAATGAGTTTAGAGATAAGGAAAAGGTGTAAGGTGAAATCGTGATATAGAGATGATTAAAATGATAAGTTTAAGATGAAGTGAAGGTGTTAACGGAGAGGAAGAGGATGCAGAAAAAATGAAAAAGTGCAGAAAACATGATGAAGATGCATGAGTGATAGGTTTTGTTTTTAATGTTTATGAATAATCATAGATTTTGATTTGTTCGTAATCAAGTTGAGTTGAAATTTAAGTAGGAATGAAGAGGAAATAGTGAGGACATAAGTTAGAAATGGTAGATTAAGCAAAGGAGGGGAAGGAGAGAAGAAAAATTTGCAGTTCGTGAATTTGGAGAAGAAACTAGGCAGTGCACTATCGAGCTTGGCAAAAGAGAAAAGTGAGGCAGTGCACGATCATGACATTGGTGATACATCTCACAGTGCATGATTGTGCTTGTGCACGATCGTGACATTGCGCTATCGACTGGGATTGCACGATCGTTACAATGAAGGCATACTGATAGTTGACATCATTGAACATCCTTTATTCTTTTGGTTATAATTTCTTCTCCCGAACTCCAAGCGACGTGAAATTTGAACCAACAAACTCCTCACATATTGTTCTTTCTCTCCACCAAAAGTTATAGCCTTCTGAATTCATTCAAAAAAAATTGATTGATGAGTTTAGGATGAAAATGATGAAGTGTAGTGGAATTTCATAAATGAAATGATTTCACTGAACATTATCCATTTAAAATCTATCGATTTTTACGATTTACTACTCATATCCAAATCCATTGAATTGTCTGGGTTTTTAGATATCCATCAGGTTGTATGCATATAAAAAATACAACTTCTAAATAGAAAATATAAATAACATATTTTTGCCAACGCTTCAAATCAAAATTACTTTAATAATAATAAGTCAAGATTTTGATTTGTATGTCTTAAAAAATTATAAATTTGGAATAATAAAAATCATAATGTCTAGTGCAAAGACAACATATATTTTTCACAATCAAGAACTGAAACAAAGGTAGAAATATCCAAAACTTCTAATTGTCTTTGCGTGAACTCTACAACATTCAGAACTCTATCTCCGTATCATTTGTATTATTATCATCCTATAAGAAAATAAAATATGGTGAAAAAGGTGAGGATTGAGGAGTAAAGTGGGGGTTTTTAAGTTGTTTCTCCTTAGAAATATTAATATTTTATTATATTTAACCATAAATATTCAAGGAAAAAATAGAAAAAATAGAGTTAATAAAAAGTGGGTTGGATATGAATATCCATTAGTTCGGGTTATTACTAGACCCATATCCAAATTCATACTCACATTCTTTTTCTAGCATCTATTTAAAATCCAATTAAAATTTATTTTTAGCCTCCATGTCCATTTTTCAAGTCGGGTGGTGCAGATATTAATCGGGTTGAAGACCCATATCCAAATTCATACTCACATTCTTTTTCTAGCATCTATTTAAAATCCAATTAAAATTTATTTTTTAACCTCCATGTCCATTTTTCAAGTCGGGTGGTGCAGATATTAATCGGGTTGAAAACCCATTGCCATCCTTAGTTATAGTTTAAGAACAGTTCGAAGTATTTTGAGTATAACTTTCAGAATACTGAATCAAATTGTATGATCTTGGTATCATTAAAAACTTAAGACATAGAGGAATAATTGTTTAGAAGAAGGTGATGCCTAAATACTTCATTTTTCTTGTCATAATGATCATGCAAAGTTAGCCCGAAAGTCTGTTTTTTTTTAATTGGAATGATCAATTGAGTTATGAAATTAGATTCAATTTGTTTTTATTGAGGTGCAGACCTTAAGTACAAATTATACTTACGTGAGTTTTGATAGATGAATGATTATGTGATGAGAATAATGGAAAAATACTCATTGAACATATATTGTACATAATTCATATATACACATATGTGCATAAATGAGTGTTGTATAATTGTGCAAATTTGTGATATGTGTAAATGTATATTGCATGATATAGAGGAGCATTTAGAGCGTTAACATCCAGACGTTCTCGAGCCTTCGAGGCAATGGCTTTCTAGAGCAATCTGTGAGTAACCTAGACGGTTTCACTTAATTGATTATTTGTTTTGAATTATGTTTTATATTATCTTATGAATGTGAATTCGATTGTGTTGATTTCGAACATTGAATGTTCGAGGCGTTTGATGCATGAATGAGACATTGGAAGTGCTCCTTGTATGTGAATTTGATAAAATAAATGATTCTCAACGTATATGTTGAATGTCGTTCCAAAGTCCGAAGATAAATATGAATGTGAATGTGATGCATTTCATTACATGAATGCATGAATAGATAATGGTAGTTGTGACTTGAGTAGCCACCGAAATGAGCTTAAAGCTCAAAATGTGATTAAGAGTCAAATGGTCACTATGTATAATGAGCCTTATATTTCCATCGGATAAAAGACAGTTATCAATGAGCTCGGTATCCATAATGGACATGGGACAGTCATAGGTATTCAGTTACAACAACGTAATAATTAGAAATGAGTCTCATGAGTATTGCATATACATTTATTGTGTATGTTTGCATAATTGAAATGTATTATTGACTTGTAATTAAGTGAGAACATGACAATTGTGAACAAAGTGCTATGTAATACTAGATGATGATAAATAAAAATGATGTGAATTATGTGATTATATGTGTTGATGTGTTGTATGAATTGAGTGAACCATCGAGGATGGTTACCTCACTGAGTTCGCAAAACGCACCAAAATTGCAGCGTTGACATTTCAGGACTAAGAGAGGATACTAGCGACAGAGAGACTCTACAAGAAGCATAGTTCTTGTACTTTTGGATCAGAGAAATAACTCAAAGGTCAGTCAGCTGAGACTGAAGGAATAGATAGAAATTTTTGTATAATTCCTCTTTCATGTAGCGTGTTTTATATTAGGTTTTGATGATGTACATATTTGGATGATTTTGTAAAATTTCAATGTACATATTCGGTTTTTATGAAATGAAATGAGGAATTTGGTTATAAAATATTGTAACATTTATATATTTATGATGATGTCATGATTAAGTTAGTGATGTGAGTACCCTAACATGCCACTCTTGCGGGATATTTATTCGGATATCACTCAGGATGTCGGATACGTATCTCACAAGGTGTTACATATACTCCAAGAAGGAATATGGTTGACAATATATTACTGGATCAAGAATTATTCAAAGACTATAATCATAAGGAACATGTCAGAAGTTGTGCTCTCAAAGTAGATTTCACTAAAGCATATGACATAATTGACTGGGGTTTCATTATCAACCCTCTCCATGCTTTTGGTTATCCTAACAAGTTCATTTTTCTGGATCTATTCTTTCATATCAATAGTTTCATTCTCAGCGTTAATAAATAGGGAACCTACTCATCTTTATCATGCAACTAAGGGAATTAAGCAAAGAGATCCTCTTCTTCCTACCTATTCACTACTATGGAAGTTCTTCAAAGATTGACTTGGATGTATATTTGATGAAAGCTCATATTTCAATAATCATTATCATTATCGAGAGCTTAATATCACTGAACATTATTTTGCAGATGATCTACTCATGTTATATGATAATGACTCTACTTCAATTGAGGCCATCTTAACCTCTTTGCTGAGAATCCAAGAAGTATCAGGTATGAGGTTTGACCTTCAAAAGAGTTTTTCTTCCCTTTCTAACAAAGTACTGTTGATTCCTCAAAGGTGATCATTCAGCATAAACTTAGCATACAACAATATGAGAGATTGAAAGGGAAGGGCATAAAGTTGAAGCAAAAGGGACAGAACAGTTGTCTACTAATGTTCTTAAAGAGATTGAGAGGGAAGAGCATAAAGATGAAGCAAAAGGGACAGAACCAAAGTTATGAATACCGTATTGAGCTCGGTACTAGATTGAGTTCTGAAATGGAATTGTACTGGTATTAGTACCGGGTACTGTTTCGAATTTTTTTTAAAATTTATGAAATAGTCTCTAAAATTTTTAAAAATTGCAAAATAGTCCATATTGGTATATTATACATTTGTACTGTATATTTTACTAGTTTACTGTTTGCATCAACTATGCTTTCAAAAATCTTAATAATAAATAATAATGACAATTAAATATGAAATAATAATTTTTAAATATTTTACATATAAATAATAACCACAATTAATATAAACAAAGACAATCATCATCATACAAT
>JANZLX010000009.1:21690977-21711049 GCA_025531955.1 Erythroxylum orinocense
TGGACATTCCCATCAGATGCTTGAGAGGAAGAAAAATAATTCCATGCTGGATCGGACTTACCACGAGTAGAGGATGACTCCATATTTTCCATTATGACTTAACCTAAAAAATTAAAAAAAATAACTAGTAAAATTATTTGATCCCTATAAAATTGTAACCAGTAAAAAAGTATGCCTTTTCTTTTCAAGGACCAACAACATTTTATTTTTTTTATTTTCTAAAAATGTCGACAAGGAAAACATTGTCAAGAACCAAATTACTATAAAGTGAATTTGTAATTACAAATTATATGAAAAATTTTGGTTCGTAAGTTCAATAATCTTAGGAAAAATTTGCATTTACATATACAATAATACATAAACATATTTGTTCCTTTTCAACTTGCTTTCTTCTAACCTCAAAACATGCTTAAGAATAAACATCGTCATTAAATATTACATTATTGAAAATATTGCAGATATAATGGGAATTGTAATTAAAGTTTAATGTTCAGCTAGCAATCATTCAATTATCCATTTCCTTAGTTAAAAAGTAACCTAGTATACATAAAATTGGTGGAATTGCAACCAAATAAAGGTCATCTAAATAATCTTAAGATAGTAGTCAAAAGAAAAGCATAAGATTTAGAAATATAAGAATAGTTTTGTGTTAGTCACGATTGTTGAAGTTGATTGCTGAGAAAGTTTCATCAATAATCAAAACAACAACCTAATAGTTAATCATTGACTTGGATCTGACCAAAGTGGCAGCATGTTTCAACTTCGTGCATGAATCATATAATGTACAGTTATCTTTTCATATAACTCAACAGATAAAATTATAAAAAAATTAACATAATCACACAGGCAGAATAAATAAAGGAAAATCTACAATAAGAAAGAATTGTTTCCATCCTATAATATGATTCAACAAACACAAGGTTAATGGATTAATTAAAAGAGGAAAAGATTATCAATTTTCTATTGGAATTTCAATATTAGGAATAATCAAGCTACAAAGGCAAGGTGTCCAGAACCTCTTTAGTGCTATTGTAGTGACTGCTAAATTGGTGGAATTGCAGCCAAATAAAGACAAAGAAAGATTCTCACCCCATGACATTCCTCAACCAAAGAAACAAATCAAAAGCTGAATGATAAACAAAATAACTCACCCCCAAAAGACAAATCCATAGCAGAAACGAATATGAAATACCATAAGTCATAACAGAAACAAATAACATTACAGAAACAAACCAAGAGTAGACAGTAAAAAACTAAAAATACAACATAATGATACTACCTTACGAAAAGCTCTCAGCCTCTCAGCCACCTTGAGTCAACAAAAAATATCACAGAAGCCAACAATAAGGTCTTTGAATTAATTTAATGGAGATGAAGGTTACATAAGTATACAATAATGCCAAATACAGTATATATAACCAAACTATCAAAATCAGAGATTGAAGTGAATTGGAGTTCTACCTATTTCAGAAAACTAATTAATCAATACTAGTATACTACTGATCCTTATCTGTTAACAACTTAACATATTGAAACAATAACAGTATAACACATATCAATCACTGCCTTATTCTTATCCTTATCTCATAACAATCACTGCCTTATCTGTTAACAACTTAACATATTGAAACAATAACAACTTAACATATTGAAACAATTCTTCTTGTCGTCCAAGTCCAGCAGGCTCAAGCACACAGGTTAATCATGCACGCTAAGGTCGTTCTGTTAGAATAGGAATTATCAAATTCTCCAGGTTCTTCCTCAATTGCCTTGATTCCAGATTGCAGCTTTAGGCGCCCCATGGTTCTGAAGTACCAAGAGTAGACTTCCCAACCCTATCCGAGTTGACTACTTGGTACAAGCAGTATGCACACGAATTAGGCTGAACAAAACTAGAAGTCAAAATCATTTTCAGAGTTCCAAATGTCTGGACTAATGTCGCATTCAGCAAACAAGCATAACTTATTAACAACACATAACGGGGACATTCTCTAAATCAGTCTCAATTCAAGATTACATTTTCTATGTTATGAAAATCCCACCAATAACAACACACAAAAAATTTAGGTAATCACTTAAGCTTCCTTCGTCTATTGTTCAATAAACCCCAGTGAATCTCAAATTTGGGAATTGATATTAAAACAAAAGAGGAATAAGAATAATGAGTTTTACCTGTCTCTCTCTCAAGATCTGTGCACAACAATGAGTTGCTGAAGTTGTCAGGCAGATCTAAGAACTTGAGCTGAGGCAACTGCAGTACAACTCTCGGGAATTTCCCAGCAAACCTGTTGTTGCTTAGATTCAACTTGAAAAGTAGCTTCAAGTTCTTGAACTTGTGACAAATAGTTTCACAGAACCTGTTGGAGTTGATGTGAAACAAGGCCAGATCTGAAAGCAACCCAAGTTCCTCCGGCAAGTACCCGGTAATATCACCATGGATGAGGTTGATGCTGGCCAGATTTCAAAGCAACCCGAGCTCCTCCGGGAAGTACCTGACAATATCACAGTGGTTGAGGTCGATACTGACTAGATCTGGAGAAGATGGAAAAAAAAGAGAGCTGATTTGGGTGCGATTGAGGCATTTGAGGAGAGAGAAGAGAGAAATAAGAAGCGGTGTTTTACCAAAAAAAATGAGAAATGGTGCGATGGAGAGAACTGAGAGAAGAGAGAAGAGAGGAGATGATGGTTTTAATCCAGTTATCAAATAACCGGTTTGTCAGAAAATCGGCCAGTTATTTGACAAACCGGCCGGTTTTTATATTAAAAAATTATTAACTAAAACCGAACCGGACACATAGCCAGTTTAGACTATTTCCGGTCGGACCAGCTGGTCTGGTCCAGTTTTCAACCATTAGTTCCAACTGTGTATAGATATTTTCGATCTTCGATTAGATCGCGCAGTACGCTAAAGACAAATACTGTCTGAACATAACCGTAAAGTAGAATGATAGGAGAGTTTTAAGGCTAGTAAGCTACTTCTTTATAATGCGTGGACGAGAGGCCAAACTTGTTACACGGTTCCAAGTTCTTATATCATGGAGAAGAAAATGAGAGGCCAATGACCACAACCTTTATGAGAAGTCTGTCCGTAGACATCGGCAGCAAAAGGCAAATCCAAATTTTGCTTCTTCCTTTTCCATATTCCCTACCTCGTTGTCATATAGCCGCATGGAGGCTGCGGCTAAGTCGTAAATAGGAAAACCTATATAATTAATAGGCAAAGATTACTAATTTAGCCATTAGACTTTCATCTTGAGTCTTGAGGATTAGGACATAAGAGATTGTATTCTAGAATGGGTCATTTTCTTGATCCATACTTATATTTACCACAATAATGATATACTCAAAACATAATAGTCTTGACGATCATATGGGATATTATCAGCAGGAAAAAGGAATATGCTCAATTTCTAATATTAAGACAAAGAAACAGTTGTGACTGGTGACCAATCAAACTGTTGCCACCTAAGCTCGCTGAACTTTGACTGGATATCTATCTATGGAGTCAAACCAAGGGTTGCCCTTTGACTCACCCTCCGGAATGGACCTCAGGGCTTTCCACACGGCACTGTTGCACTTGAAACCCGAACCGAATGCAATTTGCCAGACCCGGTGCCCACGGGAGACCCGACCCTTAGCCTCCGTGTAGGCCAACTCGTACCACAGGGAACTACTTGACGTATTGCCAAACCTGTGCAGCGTCATTCTCGATGGCTCCATATGCCAATCACTGAGTCTCAAATTCTTCTGCAACTCGTCCAAGACAGCTCTGCCACCAGCATGTATACAGAAATGCTCGAACGCACGCTTGAAATTGGGTATATAGGGCTTTACTTTAGCTTTCAGGACTTTTCTTTTCACGAGCGTGACGAAGAACATGAACTGTTCACTTAATGGCAGCACCAGAGGGCCCAGTGTGGTTATGTTCGTCTTCAATGCGTCTCCAGCAACAGCCATTAATTCACGAGCTAAAGAGACCCCTATTGCTCCTCTGTCATCCTCTCTCTGATAAACACACTGATAGTTCTTGTCATCGGCGCCTTTGTGGGTCCGAACTGTGTGGACCAGCTCATACTTGGACCGAACCTTGTCTCCTGGCTTGTTCGAGAGGAGAATAGCAGCACCGCCCATGCGAAATATGCAGTTGCATAGTAACATAGACCGATCATTTCCAAAGTACCAGTTAAGTGTTATGTTTTCTGTGCTCACTACAACTGCACAAGAGTTGGGGATTGCTTTGAGTAGGTTTTTAGCGAGGTCGATGGAGATAAGACCTGCACTGCAACCCATGCCACCAAGATTGTAGCTTTTGATGTCAGTTCTAAGTTTGTAGTGGTTCACTATCATGGAGGAGAGAGATGGGGTTGGATTGAATAAGCTACAGTTCACAACAAGAATGTCGATGTTGCTAGGTTTAACTCCAGTTTTAGCGAAAAGCTCGTCCAAAGCACCGAACATAACTGCTTCGGCCTCGGACCGGGCTTCGCTCATCGATAGATTCGGAGGGTTAGATGTTATTCCTCTTGGGAAATATGTTTCGTCTCCTAATCCGGACCGGCTCGCAATCCGCTTCTGGAATTGAATGGTTTCCTCCTCAAAAACCCCGGTTTCTTCTGTCATTTTCAAAAACGAGTCAACCGACATCTTACGTTCATCTTCCGGTTTGTAACAAGCAAAGTCGACGAGGTAAACCGGTCTGGACCTCTTGGCCCAGTACAGGCCGAAAAGGAAGAGTAAAACCGCTGAACCGGCGAGTCTTGTGGCGGCGTCAAAGTCTTGCAGTTGTAGGGACCGGGTCTTCCACACATCGTAAACCCGGTTCAGTTCTAGACCGGTGAACTGGACCAGTGTGGCCGTGAATAAGGGTAGCATTATGAGAAACAAGAGCAAAGTGGCGGGGTTACATGAGTAGCCATAGCCTAACTTTACGTACTTGAGCTTAACAGACTGTAAAAAGTCAGGCAGACGACGGCGGATTTTTATGACGGCGGAGGAGGCGTCCTTGAACGACATCTCAGCCGTTAGCCTCTCCTCATCCACATCTATGCTGTTACTGCCCATGCTGAGTGTGTAGGTATGTCCCTCTCTCTCTCTGTTACGTACTCTCTGGCTTCTCTCTTTGTTTTGCTCCTCTTTGAGTCTCTGACTTGTAAGGGTGTGTATTTATAAACAAGAGTCAACGAGAAGCTGAACAAGATCACCTTCCAAAGAATAACAAATGCCGAATTGAAAGAAAGACTACACGTTTCACATGGATAAAGGGAGAGAGAGATAGACATTTCAACCTCAAGAATGGAGAGATCATTCCACTAAACTTTGCATATTAACTACAAGAAAGCTGGAATGATAGTCTTGGAATTTATGGGAAGTAGTTCCAAGAATGGATGGATAGCTCAACCACCCCGGAAATAAAGTTTTTGTTCCTTTATTTTGTAATTTCCCTTTTTAGTATTAAATTCATTAACAAATAAAGTTTTAAATTGCAATTGCATTAATAAATTAAAATTTTAAATTGTAGACTGCAACTAATTATGATACCATTATTATGATCATCTTATTCATTATAATTACACTCATATTATTTATAATTATAGTAATTTTATCCGTAATTATTATAATAATTTATAATTAATTGTAAGTATTGAACCTGTCGGTATTAATAAAAATGTCGCGTAAATATTACGTATTACAAAATTTTCCAAGATTTTGCATCTTAGCGAAATTTTAATTGAATAATAATTATTATTTTAGTTCAAAAAACAAAATTATTTTTTCTTAGAAAAGAAAATTTTAGTTTAATGATGAGTTTTAAGTTTTAACATTGGTCATAAATTAAAACTTAAAACCACTTTAGGAATGAAAATGTGTGTGTTTTAACATGGTTCGTGGAACAAGAGGCTAATTAGGTGTAGGCTGAGAATTAGGCCGGTCGATTTAGGTGACTGGCTATGGAGAAGCAGTAAATGAAGTCGCCAAGGTGTCGTGGCCGTTGACCGGTCCTAGCCTCTATTTGGCCAAAAGGAGATTGCTGGAGGGGCAAAATATGAAATCAATGACAAATGAAGTTGAGACGATTCCTATGAAGTGTTTTAGACGGGTCTTCTTTTAACATAATTATGTTTAAGCGTTGACCAACTTTCTAAATTAGGTCGTCTTCTCTTCCTTTGCTGAGTATTATAGTTTCTGATGTGTTTATAATGCTCCTCTCGAGGAAAAAGGAGGTGGATTATTGCAAGCCATATAAAACATGACATGTCAAGTAACCAAATTGATACTTCCCCTAAGTATCCTATACATTTGAATCGCTTCATCTAAAAATAACTGCGATGTGCATGTACAAAGCATTTTCTCTTCTCAACTCCCAGCAGATTTTGTTAACGAGATAGGCAACTGTCAACTGTCCCTTCACTCCTTATTTAATGGCTACAAATGCGAAACTGTCACCATTGGAGGACTAGGCCCTTTCTGCTGTACGAATACTGTAAAATTAATAAGAGAATTTGTTTCATTGGGATTGTTGTTTCGTAACTCATGAGCTACCAACCAGAAACTAATCTAATAATGAGCAACTTGAACGAACTTTGGCCCTACCGACTGTCACAGTTCTAACCATATCAGCAGTATTGTAATAGCCAAAACCCTACATACAAAAATCTTGTCAGTTTATATAATTTGTTGTCACGAGACCATCCACGACTCCGAGGTTAAAACTTCTGTTTGATAGTCACCCACGTGTTTTTTCACGTTTACAGGCTTGTTGGAACCAAAAAAATCTACTTACACAACTTCTTATGGATTAGAATCTTCTGTTCAATATTACTCTGTTCTATTCTGTCCATTAAATCTTAGCTATTTATTTATACGAGTTTCGTATCTATTTATATATGTCCTACATAAATAAATGGTTCAAATTCAAATGGATAGAATAGATCAGAATAATACTGAACAGGGAATCCAAACTCACTCCTAACTTACTCCTAACTTGGACTGATTTACTGTTCAAAGCATGCAAAACGTGGAACCTGATACGCTCAACTACTGAGTAAATAAGTTTAGACGTCTGTCCTCCTACCTACAGGCATTCTATTATAGCCAACCAACGCTGAGAACTTTGTTCTGTTTAATCTGCTTTTTGCAATGTTTTTCCTAATTTTCAGTTTAATTTCTCGAAAGGCTAAACACTAACCGGTAACTAACCTATTGATATGAAGCTTATCGTGATTAATCCACTCCTGAATTTTGTGTAATATAGATTTCAATGTGTCAGAGAGATTCATACATTCATACTGTAAATTTGGTCTCTACCTGGCCGGCTTAAGGACTTGAAACTTAGGTCAATCGATAGGAAGAAAACAGGAGACATTTCATAATATAAATAAAATGTTTACGGAATTCAAGTTTCATCCACAAATTTTAGTCTTAGAAAAGAAGGTTTTCTTCAGCGTCAATACATACATGGTCTACGTCAAAATTCTGATGGATTCAGTGAAAATATGTCGCCTCAAATGAACTTTTGGAAGAACCAGGGCTCAGTCTTTTAAGGGCTTTGAGTCATAACCCTATACACAGTGTGGGATCATAAGATTTATATATGTACACTGATCGTCGTCGTTAGTTAATAATCAATACGGCAATGGACCCGTGCAGGGATGTGGCCATTCTTGCTATGACCTGTATAGGAGAATTATGCTTCAATTAAGGAAGCTCCAACGACCAGAAAAAGAGAATGTGAAGGGAGAACAAATCACCTGAATCCTTCAACAGTTTTGTCCGATTTCCAGACTATGTCATCTAATCCTGACGAGAAAGTTTTATAGAACTGCCACAAGATGAGAGAAATAGGGGCAGAGTCAGTCAAAACTGAATGCAGTGAAGTATAACTGAAGGAGAAGTTATATCTACAAGTTCTGTAACAGATGCTTGTCTTTATAAAATCTTTAAGAAAAATAAACAGAAAGGATCACGAATGACAATTTGACATGCCTTGTGGAACTCCAGCGTATCGCCACTAACTTTCCGGAGCTCCACCATGTGCAAAGAGGGAGCCACTTCGAACACCTAAAGTTTGAAAACCATGTAATGTCAGTTTCTGAATTGCTTGAATGTAGTAATCCAATTCATCAACAAGCATATTCGAGAAACATATACAGAATTTAATGAACAACCAAGTTTGCAAAATTTGTAAATACAAACTGAACCTAAACTATTAGATGATGGAAGTAGTGCACACTGCATCATCAAAGGCAAAAGAGCTCCTTTCAGTAATTTTAGTTTATGATTTTTCACTTCACTCTCAAGGAAATCAAACTGAGCTTACATCCATTACGGTTTA
Organism: Erythroxylum orinocense; assembly: GCA_025531955.1. Classification (NCBI taxonomy): domain Eukaryota; kingdom Viridiplantae; phylum Streptophyta; class Magnoliopsida; order Malpighiales; family Erythroxylaceae; genus Erythroxylum; species Erythroxylum orinocense. The sequence goes on from JANZLX010000009.1 coordinate 21,699,310, forward strand.
GCTCATTACCTCCGTAGCCACAGAAAGTTGACCTTTTCTCCCTGTTTTATCACCCTTCAGCTTCATCTGCAATGCTTTGAAATAAAAGATCCGAATTAACTTGGCAATTCAACCACTACCGAGTTTATAGAGATGGGACCAGAAAAGTGAAACAATGGTGACCATCAAGCTCATTATGGAAAGGCAGGTAAGTCATTACCTTGTAATTTCTTTTGTCAACATTAAAACCCAAAGGCTTTGCAGCTTCCTCAATTTTAGACATAATTTCATTTGCAGGGCTATTAGAAGCAAAACGTGTTTCTCGCTTCACAATACCCTAAGAGTGGGACATTGAATAAAAAGGAAAAGATCAGGTAGCAATATAGGTTCGAATTGAAGCCAACATAACGTTCTTCCGTCAAATGACAACATATTTATATGGACGAAATTAACCAGAAATTAGTTAAAAAGTGAAAACCAATTAGCCAACTAACCCCAGAAGGTTTAAATAAGCGGCTCAGAATATGTATGGTAATTGATGACGATTAAAAAGAAGCTGCATACCGTCTCCTTGTCAAACAAATTTTCAAGACTGAAGCCTTGTGTTTTAGAGATGAGCTCAAAAGCATTCATTGATACAGGTTTCTCCTTGCTTTCTGTTACAAGATGTTCCTGCAACATAAATAACTACACTTGAGACAAGTGTCTAATATGATAAAGTAACTTTAAGTTATGTCCATCAGCTATATAACCTGACGGGCTAATCAAACCTAGTAAATTCAGGAGTCAATAATTAACTATATAGAATGTCAATTGAAGGAGAGGCTTCATAGAATCATAACAGTTGGGAACCAGACCTTATATGCATATCCTTAAAAAGAGAAGAGTATCTAGGCTAAAAGAATAAATTCAATATCTGAATAAAGTTCTTACGTTTGAGACATTGAAAACAGCATCAACATCATTTAAATTCACATCCTCCTCCTGCTCAAACTCCGGAGGTTTATATCCTTTCTTGAACCACTTATCTTCTAATATCTCAGGAATGGTTATTCGCTGCAGTAAAAGTATCCCAATTTTATATACGAGAAACATGCATTAAGAGATGAATGCATTTGATATTCAAAAGGGTTCGAAGCTCACAGTAAGAGGGTTTGGGTCAAGAATGCGCATTATCAGATTCTTTGCACCAGGTGAAAACCATGATGGACATGTGAAATCAGCCCTAAATATCTGAAGAAATGATTGTTAGGAGGTAATGGAACGTGTATTCTGAAAAGAAGAAAATTTCTTTCAATGAACACTCACTTTTTTATACAACTCAATAAGATTTGGCTCATCAAAAGCTAAGTACCCTGCCATTAGTACAAAGAGAATGACTCCACAAGACCACAAATCAGCTGTTGTACCATCATAACCCCTGTCTCTGAGTACCTGAAGAGCAAAAGTGTCAAGAACCATATACTTGTAAAGAAAGTATAGGATAAGAAGTCATACGTATCTACCTCGGGAGCAACATAATTTGGAGTTCCACAGGCAGTATGAAGCAGCCCATCCCCCTGGAATTGTAAAGAACATGAATTTCAGGATAATCCACAATATAGTTTGTTAAACCCCAGAATTAGAAGGACCCAAAGAAACCCATAAGTTATGCCACATAGAAAGTTACGATAAAATGCTCACCCGCAATTGTTGGGAGAATGCACTTAGCCCAAAATCTGAAACTTTAAGAGCACCAGATGATTCAAGAAGAAGGTTCTCAGGCTACAAAACCAATAAGGGAAATCAAAATTTACACAAATATATTTGATATCTTAAGTCAACCAACAAAATGCAATAAACGAAGCCGTTCACAACCTTCAAATCTCTATGGAACACACCTCTGCTGTGGCAGTAATCCACAGCGTTGATTAGTTGCTGGAAATATCTCCTGGCTTCATCCTCTTTCAGCTTCCCGCACTTGGCCTAAGGATTAAATTGAATCCTAATAGATTATTCTGATTCCCATGTATTATGCACAAATAACACGATTTCTTACAATCTTGTCGAAGAGCTCCCCTCCTTCAACGAATTCAATAACAATGTAAATCTTTGTTTTGCTTGCCATAACCTAACAAAACCATGACCAGACGTCAAACGTTGATGTCTTATAAAATTAGTTGGAAGTAAAAATACAAGAAAAGCATGTGCCTCGTAGATTTTGATGACATTGGGATGATTGACGAGCTTCATTGTAGATATTTCTCTCTTCAACTGCCAATAACTAACTACATAAGACAAATGCCAAAAACATTATAAAACCGCGTGTACGCTAACGGTATTATTTATAGTAAAAACCTGTTCCATCATCTTGCGCCGGAGGACTTCCCGGCGGTCGATGATCTTGATGGCAAAATTCTCGCCGGTGTCAACATTCCGAGCGAACTTCACCTTCGCAAAACTTCCCTCCCCTATGGTCTTCCCCAACTCATACTTGCCTACGCACGTCCTCGTCGCCGACATCTTCCCACTCCGTTCGATCAAGTTTTTCAAGCGGTTCCCACAATAATAGAATATTTATTTGGACTTTTCATTTTATATTGTGGGACGGAAATAGAAGTATGAGATTTAGCGAATCCGATTCCTCCGTGCCTGTTAGGATTTAGGAGATGAATTTACAGCCTTCCAGTGGAAAGATTATTTAGGATGAACGTAGATTTGGGTGGAAGGCATCAGGTATGTGCAATGTGGTCATTTCGTACAAAGATTAACAAGGAAATGATTAAACGGCGGAGAATATAAGATACTGCAAGTGGCTGACTCAATGATTGATAACGTCCAAGAGGGTTAAACTCAAGGCTGGGCTTAACCATCCGATTGGATTTAAATTCATAACATAAAATTTTCTAACTCCAGCTCTCCAATTTACCGAAGACTACTAGTATCATAAACTGTCAAGACCGACAAGAGCTCCTGGTCAAAGAATAAAAGAACTGATTGTCCCTGACCTAGATGAAACCTGTTGCAACCAGTTAAAGCGCAACCTTCGACACTTTCCCTCACAAATAACTTGCGTCCAGTGAGTAGATTCCCTAGAATCCCTACACACATCTTCCCTTAGTAAAAGCTGCTTTCGCCATAAAAGTGAAATGCGTAATCGTGCACAAGTTAGACACAAATCCAACCAATTCAAAATTCAGGTTGGATACGTCCCTTCCTGTTTGTCAATTTATGTTAGAATTTATAATGAGCCTACGAGCTCACACGAGAAAGAAAGCTATACTACATATAAGTCCTAAGTGAGGTTTCATCATAAAACCAATTGGTGATAGGTGGAGTATCCTACTAGATTTATATGTTGGTCTTCTTTCCTCTCTTTTTCTAATGTGAGACAAACTCCCACTCTTATATTTCAACACACCTTCTTCACGTGTGGTTCTAATACGTGACATAATCTATCATTCGGAGGTGTTAACGACTAACATAAGAGCAACCTGCTCTGATACCATGTTAGAATTTATGATGGGCCTACGGGCTCGAGAAGGAAAGCTAGATCACATATAAGCCCCAAGTGAGGTTCCATCCTAAAACTAATTGGTGATAGGAGGAGTAGCCCACTAGACTTACATGTTGATCTTCTTTCCTTTTTTTATTGTTCCAATGTAGGATAAACTCCCACTCTTATATTTCAACAATTTCCTTGGGCAAGAACTCAAGCTATTTCCTAGAAACAAACAGGAAATACCCACCTGTCTACAAAACCATCAGAGTATCCAAATTTTAAACCAAATCGAATCTATCTCAAGTAGCTTTATTCAGGGATAGCTAGTTTTTCACAACAACAATTTAGACTTTTGACTAAGTTTTTTTTGGCTACGATTTTAAAAATGGTTGTAAAAAGTGGACATTTAGAAATCGTCCTCAAAGATTGGAAGATCCATCATCTTCCCCATGCTTCGTGATTGTCCAAGAATTCTCAATTTTCACTCACCTATAACATTATCACACGTTTTTGGGGATGTTGGAGTTGGACTGACAGATAAGTTTGACTAGAATGCTCTCTTCTTGGTCTCCCAACTTTTAAAAGCCCACCAAACATCGTCGCTCTCTTCTTGGTCTCCCAACTTCCGAGTCGTTTTGATCCTCTTCGCGTCCCTCCTAACGACCGAATCTTTAATTAGCTTATCGCTGTTGAGGTTTCCAAGTTGCCGTCGATGATGTCGCTGGAGTCAGCCTCAGATGTCTATGTTTGCCGAACAATTAAGCTGTATAGCTCGCTGGCTATTCTTAAGTCAATTTCTACTTTGCATTCGTCGTTTCGTACTTAGTTTTTCTTCTTTCAAGTCCTTTTGTTCTTTGTTTCAACGATGAGAGGGGCTTTTCGTTTCAACAATGTAACTGTAAAAAATAATTGCCTTGTGTTTGGGAAACTAGATTTTCGTAGAAATTGATTATGAGTAGTGTGGATTATAGCGGCAATGTTTTATTTTTTCACCTCAGGATTCATTTATAACTTTGTTGTTAATTTGAATTCGATCCAAGAATTTATTCATGACTCCCGAAGTGTTAAGTGGACTAGCGATTGAGTGTGATCGATGATACCTAACTTATGGACGAATTCGTCACTTCCTGAAAGGAAGATTCTTTTGGTCATAGTATATGCATCTGGATTGTCTCAATAGTTTTCAGGTTTTCAGAGTTCACTAATGGTAATCAGATTGTAATGTTCTCCCTTTAAACCAAGGTTTTGATTTCAATTTCGGGATATGTGTGGTTACACTTCTGCGAAAAGGAATGCTGAATACGCACCTGTAAATCAATCATAACATATTCTGAACTCTAGGCAGAATAATGTGTAGCAATGAAATAGATGACTTTGACATTGCAAGTAATGCCAACTTCCTAATCTATTTGAAGTAGAGAATCCTTATGTGGAATAAGTGCTAGTGTTATATTGTTGTAAAGAAGTGAATTATCTAATTAAGTCCACAACTCTCTAGTTAATACTGCTTGCTTCTTTTTGATTTAATTCATTAATCACTTGTAGTTTAATTGAGCGTGTTACTTTTTTCCTTGCTTCAGTCATTGCTTACCATCACTTTACTAGTTTCTTTTTTCTATTATGTCTTAAATTGATTTGTTAATTAATTGAGCTGCTGGTGTAGAATGCGTGTCTCAGAAATTCACAAGAGCAAGCGTCCATACACGTTCATGCAATGACAAAGAATAAAGAAACAGTTCGCAAGAAATAAAAAAAAGTTAGTTACATCAGTTAGATGACAGTTAGCCGGATTGAATTGTTATAAATGTACATTCGATCACAGAAGTTGTATCAATTCAATAAATAGAAGAAATCTCAGTGAATCGTTGAGTTCTTTACATCCTTTGTTTGCCCCTGTTTCTCTGCGCGTTCTCTCTCAAAGTTCTTTGTATTATATTCGTTCGTTTTTGTATGATAGATAGATAATAACAACAAAGTAGTATCAGAGTTAGTTTTTTAAGGGATCTGTGAGGGTATAAGCAAGTGTTTCGACTTGAGTAAAAATATTATTTCCAATTTAAGCTGTGACTACTAGGAGAGTATACTCAGAGATGGCTGAGAGTTCAACTCCAAGTTTGCAGCCAACAGTCTTCAGTGGAGAAGGATATCAGATCTGGGCAATAAAAATAAAGGCATACCTGCAAGGCCAGGATCTCTAGGAGCCTATTGATGAAGACTACGAAGTCGAGGTTCCAGCGGAAGATGTTCCAATTGCTCAGCTAAGATGGTTGAGGGAAAGGGTGGCGAAAAAGGCTCGGGCGAAATCTTGCTTGTACCAGGCAATTGCGCCTTCTATATTTACTCGGATTATGTCTCTTAGATCAGCAAAAGAGATCTGGGAGTTTCTAAAGAGTGAATATGAAGGTGACAAAAAAGTGAAAAATATGAAGGTGTTAAATCTTTTGCGAGAATTTGAAAGAATCCAAATGAAGGAAGATGAATCAGTCAAGAATTACACAGAAAGACCAATTCAACTTTCAGATCAAATCAGGCTCTTAGGAGCCGAGTTTAAGGATCAAAGGTTGGTTAAGAAGCTACTGGTCTTGGTGCCCAAAAATTGCGAGGCTACTATAGTCTCTCTGGAAAACTCCAAAGACATTGGACAGATTAAGCTTTCTGAAGTAGTAAGCGTGCTTCAGGCTCAAGAACAAAGACATTTGATGAGAAAATCCGAAGTTGCTGAAGGAGCATACAGAGCTTTTGCCAAAACTGAAAGTCAAGAAAAGTCCAAGAAGAAGAAAAGAACCAAAGGAGGATCAAGCACCCAAAACACACAATGGCACCAGAAACATTAAGGCAAAATACAGGAAGAGACAAGGCAAATAAATACAATCCTTGTCTTTACTGTGGTAAGTCGAAGCATCTTGCTTTCAAGTGTTGGAAGAGACCGGATGTGGAATGTAGAAGATGCCACCAGAAGGGACACATGGAGGTGATATGTAAAAAGCAAGCTGGTCAGATAGAAGCCAATGTGCAGATTGCTGAAGAAGAAGAGCAACTCTTCGTCGTCACGTGTGACCTGGCTGAAGCACATCCATCTGAATGACTGATAGACAGTGGATGTACAATTCATATGACTCTAGATGCAACATTTTTCAAGATTCTAGATCAAAATGTAAAGGCCAATATGAAGCTAGGAAATGGTGTGTGCATTCGTGCTAAAGGAAGAGGAGTGATTGAGATACCTACCAAGATTAGTATCAGAATCATTCCTGATGTGTTATTGGTGCCCAAAATATAGCATAATCTATTAAGTGTGGCCCAACTAATTGAAAGAGGTAAGTCTGTATATTTTTAATATGATGTGTGCAAAGTGTTTGGCAAGTTTGGGCAGGAGATGTTCACTACAATGATGAAGACCAAAAACTTTGTAATGAGACCAGAAAAGATGCAATAAGAGGCCTTGGTGAGCAGCGCAGGAGAGACTAATCTCTGGCACAGAAGGCTCGGTCACTATCACCTGAAGGGGCTGGAAGCAATGTGGAGGAAGAGGATGGCAGTCAATCTTCTAAGTCTCTCCAACTACCACTCAGAATGCCAAATTTATATTCTGGGTAAACATCACCGAGCTCCTTTCACCAAGTCAAAATGGAGAGCAAGTGATAAACTTTAATTACTGCATATGGATATCTGTGGACCAATGCCGGTAACATCACTAAATGGTAGCAAATACTTTTTGTTAATAATTGATGATTATATAAGATTCTCGTGATTATATTGTCTGAAGAGAAAAGATGAAGTTGCAAGAGTGTTTAAAGAGTTTAAAACTCTTATAGAAAACTAATCTGGCTTAAGCATCAAATCTGTTAGGATAGACAATGGAACTGAATTTATCTCTAACAAGTTCCAGTTGATTTGCAAAGATGCAAGAATTAAACATCAACTGACTACACCCTACACTCCACAACAGAATGGAGTGGTGGAGAGGAGAAATAGAACAGTGGTGGAGATGATAAGGTGCATGTTGGAGGAAAAGAAACTCCCTAAGAGCTTTTAGGCAGAAGCAACCTCCACTGCATGCTTCCTGCTGAATAGACTCTATACACGTGCACTTGAAGATAAAACACTGTATGAAATGTGGCATGAGGTAAAACTAATGTTGAAAATTTTAAAGGTATTCGGATCTCCTTGTTATGCACATATACCTCATGTCAGGAGGAGCAAATTGGATAACAAATCTAAGCTTGCAATTTTTGTTGGATATTCTGAATTAACTAAGGGATATATATTGTTTTACCCATCTCAAAAGAAGGTAAAGGTTAGCAGAGACGTCCACTTCCTTGAAGATGAACATTGGACCTAGTGTGAAGGAGAGCGAGGAAATGAGGAAGGAAAGCAGTCGAGCAAACCATTCTCTGTTATTCCAGAAGTTACATAAAATACACAGAACCAGGTGGACCAGGATGAGTTAGAATATGAGGAAGATGAAGAGCCATAAAATCATTTTGAGCAAAATGAATTAAATTCAGAGGAAGAGCAAAATCCAGAAGTGGAAGATGATGATCTAGACCATGTGCCTATAAGAGGAACACTAAGCCTAGCATAAATTTATGAAAGGAGTAATGAAGCAATGTTGGAATCGACGAAGACATAGGAAGCACTTCATAATCCAAAATGGCTTGAAGCCGTGAAAGAAGAAATTTCAATGATAAACAAAAATGGAACCTGGATGTTAGTAGACAAACCACCAAACAAGAGGGCGATTGGACTGAAGTGGATATTCAAAACCAAATTAAATCCAAATGGTTTAGCTAACAAGCCAAAGGCAAGGTTAGTAGTGAAGGGGTATACACAAGTGGAAGGTGTAGATTTTGGGGAGACCTTTGCACCAGTAGCTAGGATAGAAACCATTAGACTTCTTCTAGCACTTGCAGCTAAGAAGGGTTGGAGGATACACCAGATGGACATAAAATCTGTGTTCCTAAATGATGGATGTAAAATCTGTGTTCCTAAATGGAGTATTGCAAGAAGAAATCTATGTACATCAATCGGAAGGCTTCGTGATAAAGGGAAAGGAAGAGAGTGTTTACAGAATCAATAAAGCACTTTATGGCTTGAAGCAAGCCCCTAGATGCTGGTATTTACGCATCGACTCATTTCTGCTTGAAATCAACTTCAAAAGAAGCTGTAGTGAGCCAACTTTGTACGTAAGGCTACAATAAGAGAACATAGCAATAGTGTTGATATATGTGGATGATCTATTAATTATTAGAAGTTCAAAAGAATAGGTTGAGTTTCTGAAACACCAGTTGAGTAGGACCTTCGAAATGACTGATCTGGGGGTGATGAAATATTTTTTGGGAATGGAGATAAAGCAGCATGAAGGAAGCATAGTAGTAAGTCAGAGGAAGTATGTTTGTGATGTACTGAAGAGATTCAAGTTAGATCAATGTAAGCATGTCTCAACTCCAATTTGTCTGAAAAAAAGTTCATAAAGAAAAAGGAAGGAGATGAGATAGACAACAGGAGTTATAGAAGCATGGTGGGTTGTTTGATGTATAAATCTGCTACTAAATCGGATGTACTGTACTCAGTAAGTGTGTGCTCCAGGTATTTGAGCAACCCTGGAAGACAACACGTAGCAGCAATAAAAAGGATGTTAAGATATATCAAAGGGACAACTGAGTATGGTCTCTTATATGAGAAAATAGAGATGTGTGAGCTTAGATGTTATGCAGACAGTGACTAGGGTGGAGCGACAGAAGATATGAAGAGTACGTTCGGGTATTGTCTTACATTAGGATCAACTTATTTTTCCTAAAGCTCGAAGAAGCAAGATTTGGTGGCTCTTTCAACTGCTGAAGCTGAGTCGGTGGTAGCTACTGCATCAGCAAAGCAAGTTGTATGAGTCAGGAAATTACTTGAAGATTTGCAAATTCATCTATCATCTGCTACTGTGGTATATGTGGATAATCAGGCTGCAACCTCTATCTCTATGAATTTGATATTCCATGAAAAGACAAAACATTTTAAGTTCAGATATTATTATCTGAGAGATGTACAATAGGAAGGAGAGTTAAAGCTTGAATATGTTCCTCAGAAAAATCAGATTGCTAATCTCTTTACAAAAGGATTTCATGTGTCTCAGTTTGAACAATTAAGGAAATTGGTGGGAGTTCAGAAGTTGGATTTTTGATCCAAGGAGGAGTATGTAGGATGCGTGTCTCAGAAATTCAAGCAAGAGCAAGCGACCATACACGTCTATACAACGACGTAAAGAATAAAGAAATAGTTGGCAAGAAATCAAGAAAAGTTAGTTACGTTAGTTAGATGACAGTTAGTAGGATTGAATTGTTATAAATGTACATTCGATCACAGAAGTTGTATCAATTCAATTAATAGAAGAAATCTCAGTGAATCGTTGAGTTCTTTACATCCTTTGTTTGCCCCTATTTCTCTGCGCGTTCTCTCTCTAGCTTTCTCTCTCAAAGTTCTTTTTATTATAGTTGTTCATTTTCGTACGGTAGATAGATAATAAGAACAGTTGGTTTGTGTCTTATGAATGTTTTTGTGGATTATTGGAGTATGGTCTAATGTTGGTCTGCTATGAGTGAATTGGGAACATTTTTGTGTCTCTTCACTGCTGTATTATAGTAATTTGATGAATATTTCTTTAAAAATTTTACTTGGTTTATATTTTTCATTTTATAATTGCTTATTGGTTTATAGATGCGTGGATACAGACTTAATCCAAATAGTAAATAACAAGCAAAGACGGCCAAAAGGGGAAATGATATTCACTGCAATTGATAAAGGTTCACAAACAATTACAGATTTGGAGGAAATATGAAAAGTTGCAAAAGGAAAAATGCGACAAAAAGAATGAAAATTAGAGGTACAGATGAGAGAGAGAAGGTTGTACTATCATAACAATCATCATAACAAATTCAGGTGCGTCATTCTCCATATATAGAAGATTCCCATGACCAACGTGTGGGCCGTTATTCTTCAACTGACTTGGCATTTGTTGAATTATTCTTCCACACATAATCCTTCAACAGACTTGAATCCGTCCTTGGCCTATTGCTTCTTGTTAGCATTATAGGTCCATCAATGGCATTGGGCTAAGCCATGACAATACCCTCCCCTTGGACAATGACCTTGTCCTCAAGGTTAAAATGAGGAAATAGCTTAAGCATATGATCCTTGTCTTCCCAAGTGGCCTCTTCAACAGTCAAACCCTCCGACTGGACCAACCATTGCTCAGTTAACTAGTGAGCATGTTGAACAATGCGGGTCTGCAAGATAGCAGTTGATTGCAAAATCATAATAGCATCTGAATCAACCAAATTGAGTGGAGTGATCTGTTGAGCTGGGGTACCAATGCACTTTTTTATAAGAGAAACACGAAACACAGGGTGCAATTTGGCAGCTTCTGGTAGTGCTAATTTATAAGCAACTGATCTAACTCATGCAAGGATTTTATAAGGACCAAAGTAGTGTCTGCTCAACTTGTTGTCGCGCTACAAATGGACTGAATGTTGGCGAAATTGCTACAACTTGATATAGACCCAATCCCCTTCAAGAAAAGAAACTTCAGTTTGTTTGCGGTCAGCAAAATACTTCATACAGGCTTGAGCCTTACGAAGATTGCTACGGGACAGGACGTAAGAGGGACAAAACATTATCCCTGTCCCGTAGCTGACTGTCAACAAGAGAGTTGTTGCTGGTATCACGAATATACTGAGGAATTGTTGGTAGAGACCTGCCATATAAAATCTCGAATGGTGTCATCCATGCAGCTATCTGAAAAGCACTATTATACCAAAATTCGGCCCATCGAAGCATCAACATCCAAGATGAATGAGTATCAGACACGTAACAACATAAATACATTTCAAGTTACTTGTTCAATACCTCAGTCTGACCATCGGACTATGGGTGATATGTTGTGGACATGTTCAAGGTGGTGCCTTGCAATCGTGTTGGGACCCGATCCGGGAATCGGATCCCAACCGGAAAACGGACAGAAAACGGAAAAATGAAATCGAAAAAAAAACGGATTTCTTAACGAATTCGAAGTGGAGCGAAACGAATACTAATGCAAACGAATCGAAGCAAATCGGTCAGCAAGCTAACACAAAGTATCAGAAATGGAATTCAAATTCCGTTGCAGAAACATAATGCGAAAATAGATCCGACATCCACATACAATTATCAAGAAACGAAGCGAGACGCGTTGGAAACCATACGACATTTCAAATCCGGTATAATATTTTTTTTCCTCTTATTCATTTTTTT
>JANZLX010000009.1:21711149-21725646 GCA_025531955.1 Erythroxylum orinocense
GTATATGAACTTTTTGATGCATGTCGAAATAAAGATGGAAATGCATTAACACGTTCTATGTATGCCTTGAAACATGTTATGGCATTTTGTATGAATGAAAGATAGAAAAGCTCGAAAGTATGAGCATTTGATAAATTGATTTAAGCATGATTATGTGCTTTTGTTTGGGCGAGAGAGGAGCATTTCGTTAGTCACGTGCACGTCGACGTATAGCCATATCCCGGCTGCCAGCTTGTGGGCCCACGAGATCCGAAATTGAACTCGTTTTATTCACGGTATAAACTTCGGTTTATCCGTTTTGTTCCACAGAACTCTCGAGCCATTTGATGTGCATTGCATCTGTGAATTGTTATGTTGATGCATTCATGTTTTGTAAGTTGTGAATTTTGTCTGCACGACAAGAATTTTTGAAAATTAAGCATTTTTATGATTCAAAGGAAGTTTGTTGAGACAAGGAAAATGTTTTCAAGGTTTTTGCTTATTTTTTTTGTTATAAACTGTTCCCACGAGCTGTCAAGCTCAACCCCCCTCTCTGTCCCATCCTCAGGTTATGAAGAGATCAAGTATGGTGATGTTTTGAAGAGTTGGGTTTCAGAAACGGGGCTCAACATGTGTGGTATCAGAGCAAGGGTTGGGTTCCGAAATTGGGGCCCAACAACAACCACTGTCAAAGGCGTTGTAGGAAATCGTCGAATGGGGTAACTCCGACGATGATAACGGCTGAACAACGGAATTTGGAAAAGGAAGTGGAGAATCATTCGGGTTGAGTGGGTTGGCAACAGTTGAGGTTTGGCTTTGCATTTGTGGTCCTACGTGTACTTTTCATCACAATGGTGACACAACCCTTGGGCTCGGCATTGTGCGGCTTCAGTTGGGGTAAGGCGACGAAGGGGAATTTTGGAACCACCAGGTAAGGTCACAGTGTTAGGGTGTGAGGAAGAGGATGATGAATGTTGAAATTGGGAATTTGGGGGATTTTGGAAATTGTGGCTTTGGGTTGTCAGGTGGGGAAAAGTTAGTTTTGGGTTTGGTAAAAGGGGCTTGCCACTGCCCAAAGTGGGTCGGATGACACCTTTCTCCAAGGCAATTCGTTGCTCATGTAACAGTGCCAAAGTCATAGCCTCATCCAAGGTATTGGGCTTATGGATCAAAACAGAGTGTTTTATTTCAACCTACAAACCCGAAATAAAACAGTGAGTAAAAAACTGACCCGATAAGCACATCGTACGGTTAGTAATTGTTTCAAACCTAGATCTGTAATTACTAACGGTCATCGTTTATTGCAATTTAGCCAAGAGCCCCTCTGGTTCTTCAAGTTCATGTTGCTGGAAATGTTGAGGCACCGCCGTAATGAACGCCGACCAACCATTGAGCTGGTGATTTTTATACATCCAATCATACCAATCGGTCGCTGTGTCATCGAAATAAAACGATGCAATAGTAACCCGATTCTCATGCGTAATGTTGTAAAAAGCAAAGTATCGTTCAGTCTGCGGAACCCAACGGTCGGGATGCACACCGAAAAATCATGCCATCTACATCGGTGCTAGTTTGTGGCGGCCTAACGGTGTCAATCCTTCTCCTTCTATAAATTCCCCTGTGACTCACCACCAGACAACGGTTGCTTTTGGGCTTGAAGAGCCGAGAGACGATGAACAACCTCTTGCATCAATCGTTTTTACTTATCAGAAAGAACTTATGAGAGCATCCACATCCCAGCGTAACCCAACCTGAGTTTCCGCCATTACCTTTATGTTATCGTCCAAAACCTTGAGGCGTGTATCGTGCTCTGTCATCTTTACATAGAGCAATGAAAGCACCAATGCAAGGATGCAGACTTAATACAAACAATAAATAACAAGCAAAGATGGCCAAAAAGAGAAATGATATTCACAACAATTGATAAAGGTTCACAAACAATTACAGATTTGGAGGAAATATGAAAAACTGCAAAAGGGAAACTGTCGCAGAAAGAATGAAAATCAGAGGTACAGATGAGAGAGAGAAGGTTGTATTATCATAACAAATTCAGGTGCATCATTCTCCATATATAAAAGATTCCCATAAGCAATGCATGGGCCGTTATTTTTCAGGTGACTTGGCATTTGCTGAATTATTCTTCCACACATAATCCTTCAACAGCCTTGAATCCGTCCTTGGCCTATTGCTCCTTCTTACCATCACAGGTCCATCAATGGCATTGGGCTGAGTCATAACAATAGACATATTGCTTTCCCCAAACCAATGTTGGGTTATTCATTGCGCAACCTTAGTTCAACTGTCAATTTTTGACCCTCTCCCCTAATCAAATAAATTGCCAGCCCTTCTTCCTCATTCTCAACAAGTTCTAACAATTTTTCTTCTTGCTAGTCCGTGTTAAGAGCAAAATTTTCTCATGGGTAACCGTTAAATCGCTGAATTTTGGAAGATATGGTGGTATTATTGAAGAACCAAGTATTTGCAACACATGCAACAACTGCTGCTGGCTCAGTGGCATTAGGATCGGTTCTCACTTACCCTCTTGATACACTTAAAGTCCTCATTTAGGATTACTAACTATCTTGTTTGTGTTTTTTGCATATACTTGTACTGTTGGCTGTTTCTGTATAAACAAGGTATACATTTACATTCTTGGACATTTTCCAGGTTGGTTTAGGTCCTGATGGACAATTGACCCCACTGCAAGTTTTGAAAAGAATTCGAACATTATCTGGATATTCAGGTAGTTACTACTTCAACTTCACTTTCAGTTTTTCTTTAGTTTCCTATTGATATACTTAGTTCCATATGTTATTATATATAGATATTGATATAAATATAATTTTCTACCTCTGTTGTTTTTATGTGTTATTATATATAGATATTGATATAAATATATTTTTCTATCTCTGCTGTTTTTCTTGTTGGTCTTTGTTTCAATTTTTCAGACTGTTGAATGTTAAAAATATAATTAACAAGTATGGTGGCCAGTAGTTAGAAGTTGTTACTCCTATATGATTGTTAACATTTCAATTGGAGCTGACATGGATTTTTTTTTTCATCCTAATTGTTATGGTTGTGACGAAATTGAAATAGTGATAATTATAAATAGGAGTCTCTGATCCCTACTTATTGAATAAAGAGGACCCCCTTTTCTCTATAATGTCTAAATAGGGTCATAACAAAATTATCCTTGATATTACAACTCCCTCTATTTCTTTTTCTTCTTTGTCTCTCCACAACCCTATCTTTATATTTACCTCTCTCCCCCTCCCACGCCCATTTAACCATTTTATCATCTTTCTTATACCCCTTCTCTTTCTCGTTCTTAGTCACTGACCTATCCATCTTTTCAACTTTCCATTAATAGAAGAGGACCTAATGGCAAGCACTTCATGGTTTCTTCTCTTCCTCTTTTGTAACCATTTATGTAATACCAATTTTGACCAATAATGATTCACCCACTTATTTTCCATTGTAGAAAGCAAACTCACTATCACTATTAGCTTAAGAGAAATGAAGCCCTTTATAAGCATTACAAAATATGACATATTGGATCAACTGTCCCTTTAGCTCAAGAGCAAATTGTAACATCTTCCAATGAATTTTAGATATTTACTTTTTATTTCCTTACTACTTGTGTTTTTATATTTGTTCTTTCTTTCTCAAGAGGAATTTTTTCTCCAGACTTATCTCAGGTGTTTTTCTTCAAGTGTTCATGTGTAATTTATTATTGACCTTTAAAATAATGAATTATATTAGAAAAAAGAAGAGGTCTTTGAACAAATAAGTGACTCATAGACCCTCTTTATTCAATAAGTGGAGATTAGAGACTCTTATTTATAATTGCCCATTAAATTAATGCAAGGATATTTCTAACAAAATGATGAAGTCAAGGTGTTAGTTGGACAATCTTCTTTGGAAAAGAATGTAACCTTGTTTTGTAATTTTATTGTGCCCGTCAAAACTCTAGAAGCAAAATTTAACCAAAAAAGCATTGGTGTAAACTTGGTTTCTTGCAGAAATTCCTTTAATCAGACTATGGTTTTGAAGGCTAGTTGATGCTTAAAAATTTGCTGTTATTAGCAACTGAAATATTCTTATGGACATGCTTATTGCTTCTTTGGGTTCGTGCTTCCTTGTACTAGTTTGGCCTCACTATTTATATCCTATAAAAGAACTTCCCAGTTTCATCATACAAAACTTGTAACCGATGCTTTAGGCTTCTATAGTGGTTTTGGATGGTTCATTTCTGGGAGAATTCTTGATGTTGGAGCCCGCTTTGGAGTCTATAAGATCTTAACAACTTTCTATAAAGGTACCTACTTCTACTTTTCTTTGGTATATACATGACCTTCCCCCCGTGGCCGCCCCCTGCCCAAATTACAGCTTCTTGGCATGCACACATCCACATATATAGATACACACACGACACAGAAGAGAGTGAATATTTGATTTTAATTTGCAAAGTACAGTTCTTGCGCAGATCTCCAATAACTAGTGTAATGGAAAGTCAACGGATAGGCTCTGTTAGAAACTTAAATGCCACAATGTCATAGGAGTAGCAAAATCAAATTTCAATGGTGTCTCTAAAAAACAATTGGAAACGTGGCTGGCTTTTACATAATTTTTTTCCCTCCTGTTTATTATGCTTGAGATCTTATATTAATTTCCATTAGAGCCATCAGCTATGATGGCATAACCATGTATTTAACCATCTTCATT
Organism: Erythroxylum orinocense; assembly: GCA_025531955.1. NCBI lineage: Eukaryota > Viridiplantae > Streptophyta > Magnoliopsida > Malpighiales > Erythroxylaceae > Erythroxylum > Erythroxylum orinocense. The sequence continues at coordinate 21,715,854 of JANZLX010000009.1, forward strand.
CAACCTTCGATGTATATTTCATGGTTGAACATATAAAATTGGTTAAAAATGTCTTAAAAGAATTTATTATGAAAATGTAAGAATTACCAGACTTGATTTTCTGTAGTTTGTGAAGAACTACTAACAGTGGATTCAATATGCTATTGCACAAGCTCAATTTTCCATTTATAACTTGGGAGTTTCAAACTTGACATAGATTTCCTTAAATCTTACATCCTACTGTTCTTATGTTCCTTTTCCCTTGATTATGTCTGTCAACTGCATGAGAGAGAACATAATTCCTTACATTCTTATGCTCTCTGTTGTTTGTCACACATGAATTACACACGAAATCATCATTATGTTCACTTGGCTTAAATTACGTCGTATTGGACCAGCTTGTAATTTATGATGAAATCATTATTTTGGTTCTTAAGTAACAAAATGTAAAATTAAAAACCACTTTTGGTTATAGAACATAGGCTACAAGGTTGTAAATATGTCCTACATTAAAAATCGAATTTCTATTATATCTTTGAACATATTATTGTGTTTGCATTATCTTAGCTTGCCTTATTAACATTTTGTGTTTGAATGTGTACATCCATGCTTATAGAATTTAGTAGGTTTAAATCATGTAAGGATTTACTTGATGTGGGCAAAAATTCGTATAGTCAATGTCTGTGTTTTCTTTGCTATATTGACTTCTCTTTGAACATAATGCAATATTAGTATTTTAAACTGAATTCACAAGCTCTATGTCAAAATTTATTTACTTATTCCTGATAAGAGCAGCCATAAGCGTAATTATGCCAATCTTGAAATACTACGTCTAAAGAAGAAAGGGACCTGGAAGTCCTTGTAAATCTGAAATTTTACTTTTATTTAATCAGGGGCAAAGTTTGTTTCCTGTCATAATTGTTAGCTTTGTCCTTGCCTCAGTGGAAGATTTATGGAAATTTTCAGTTGAAGAGGTTGTTCCTGTTTTAATACTAAGATTTATTTGTATTCTTTTCTTCAAATTACTCACTATTATATTCCTTTTTCTCTTACTGGGAATATACTTCCATTCATTAATATGAACTTCGGATCGTAATATTTCCTGCTAGTCAAAATGATTATGCTTTTTCATGAAAAATGCACTGTTTCCTTGTCTTTTGTTGAGAAGTGCATAGATAAAATGAAGAAAACATGAACAATCGAAACTTTTACCAATGCATTATCTACAAAAGTAAGTGGTTCACTACCGTATATGTATGGTGCCTCATTAAATGTAAGCAAGCACTGCATTGACAAATTTCAATTCTTATGTTGTGAAAATTGACCAGAGTAGAGCAGGTTCGCAGCTAAAATAGGACTGAGAAATAGTAATAAAAACACAGATTTTACATGGAAAACCCCCAAATTAGGGTAAAAACCAAGGATAGAAGACTTTTACTTTTGGAAAAACTGGAGAATTACAAGGAGAAACTAGATCCACAAAAATATACAAAATATTTTTGCCTCTCTTTTTCTCTCTTTTCTCTCTCACCTCACTTCTCTATATTTTTCTCTTCTCTCCATTTGCTTCTACTTATCTTTATTTATCTCCTACCTATTTATAGGCAGGAGAATTGTGTTAGGCAGCCAACAAATGTTGGCTTGCCTTGGCTGTGTTAGGCAGCCAACAATTGTTAACTGCCAAGGTTGCTGCCAACCATTGTTGATAGCAGCCACAACAGCCAAGGTTGACAATTCTCCCACTTGAAGATTTGATTGATAATCAATCATATCTTCACACCATTCTTTCTACCTTGCCGCTTCATGTTGCTTATGTCTCTGCCAAGCCGCACGAGGATTGACACCACATAAACTTGTCACCATTGATTGCTTTAGTCATAAAATTTGCCAGGTTATCCAATGTATGAATTTTCTGCATGTCTACCGTTCCTTCTTCCACTTTCTCACGAATGAAGTGATACTGTACTCGGATGTGTTTTGTCTTTGAATGAAATGCTAGATTCTTGGTAAGATGCGAAGTACTCTGACTGTCACAATACAAAATAATATTCTTTTGCTTATTCCCAAGTTCTTCCAGCAACATCTTCAACTACACTGCTTCTTTACTTGCTTGTGTAGCTGCTACATATTCTTCTTCTGTTGTTGATGTAGCCACAACTGATTGCAGTTTTGAAACCCAGCTCACAACTCCTTTAGCTAGTGTAAACACATATCTTGTAGTGGATTTACTTTTATCAAGATCACCTGCATAATTAGCATCAACATATCATTTGACAATAAAATATGATCCTCCGTAACATAATGCAACATCTGAGGTTCCTTTAATATATCTAAGAATCCTCTTAACAGTATTCCAAAGCTCTCGACCAGGATTTGCCATGTATCTACTAACAACTCCCACTGCATGTGCAATGTCTAGTCTTGTACAAATCATAACGAACATTAAACTTCCCACTGCTGATGCATACAGTACTCGAGACATCTTCATCCTCTCTTCTTCAGTGATAGGACTCATACTTAAGGATAACTTGAAATTAACAGGAAGAGGGTTATAAATTGACTTACAATCTTGCATATTGAATCGCCGTAAGATCTTCTTCAAATAATTTTTCTGAGAAAGCCAAATCTTCCTATTATTTCTGTCTTGGTGAATTTGTATCCCTAGAATCTTGTTTGCCGGTCCCAAGTGTAGGACCCCTTTTTTGAAGCCCAACATCTGGAGTCATAAACTTTGAGTTGATAAACTTGTAGGGTTATTCCAAAGAACCCTCTTTGGCCGACATCTCACAAGGGTGGTGAGCCCACACTAATCAATCACCAAAATCATAATTTGACAATCTTTAAATAAATTGTAACTCTAAGTCTCTAGTTTGTTTTGAAGCAAGAATCATCTCAATCGGAGCTCTATAGCTCAAGATATGCTTAAAAAGCTAAAGCGTTCACCTACTCCAATTATGCTCTCCTAACCGACCCCTCACTTTCTCTAATGCAAACTTTCTCATAACAACACCAAAAGATACCATTTTTCATGGAGATATAGATACATGTCTTAGAAATCCATTGCTTCAATAATCACTTCATTTGGAGGTCGGATGAGGGAGTTATGCCCAAAGAAATAGCACATGTTTATACCCTCAATTGATTTTTTCCTATCTTGGAGCGATTGCCATAACTTTCACTATATATGTCTGATTGAGTTTGTTTCTGGACCATTTGAAATAAAACTTATATATCTACAACTTTTGTGAAGACCACAAAGTGCGTTTCTGCTTCTAAAAGGGTCAAAAATCACAATTTCCTTAAGTTGTCCAGTGCATCCATGTCCGTTTAACGAGCATACATTGGGTTTAAGAGTCCAAAATGACTTGAGAAGGTCCGTTTAATGAACATCCATATCCGTTTAACAGACATAAACTGGCCAAGGGGTGTTTTTACACCCTAGAAGATATGTTTAACAGATCTTATGTTCGTTAAAATCCGTTTAATGGACATAAGCATTGGGTTCCCCAAAGTCCTCCAATGCCTATCCAAAGCTTCCAACATCCTTCCTAACACCATATATACTTATAATCTTCCCAAATTCACTTATTCTAGGGCCAAAACACCTCATAACAACCCAAACAACAAATTCAACTCACAAAAGTCTCAAATCTCAACTCATTTGGTTCATTAAAAACCCCAATTCCTATCATTCACCATAGCTGTCACAAACACAAATCATATGCAGCATCCTAACTTGTAACAATCATATCTTTCCCTATCGACATCCAAAAATCACAAACTTCATATCGTTGAAAAGCTAGAAAGATATTCTATAACTTTCAAGAAGACAATTTTTATCAATTTTACCCAGATAATTCCAGAATTTCCCTTGACTTCAGAACACATTCCTATCCTTATGAAAATTTGAAAATAGTCATGCAAAGATTTGAAAATCCATAAACAACCATAATGCATATGTGTTTCATTTGTATCAAAATAAGTGTTTATAACGCTTTAGCAGACATTTCAAGCCACTTACATCATAGTCCAAAAATAGAAATTCTACAAAAACTAGAATCGCTCAAAATGCGACTAAAGCATTGTTTTACAAAAATTTGCACAAAATACAAAATAAGCCAATTCTGGAGTAATGCCTTTATGCTCAATCACTCGATCTCGTGCGCCTAACCTAGAGATGGGATGGAAAGGGAGGGGGTGAGCTTAACGCTCGTGGGTAATAGTTTTATAAACGGTAATAAGCAAAAAGCATTTGAAACTTTCATGATTATTATTACGAAACCTAATTGAAATCCATAAAATATTCATTTCTCAAAATTGTCAAACCCAAAACACAATTCACATAAGTCAAGCATTCCTCAAACTTATCAACACATGAAAACACATAAACACATTACAATGATTTGGGTGGATCCAAAACAGAACGTACTACACATTTCCCATACGGGTCCTATGTAGCCATGGACAGAACGTACTATCGCAATCCCACTAAATGGTCTTGCGTAGTCATGAACTTATGGGAGTTCACGAAGGAGCTCCATGCCACTAGCGGGCAGGTGGGAGAAACCTTTACACAAGTGCAATTGACATACTTAGGCGACCACCACAAACCCACATAATCATGTATCTCATAACTTGCAAACAATTTGCCCAAATGGCACATTTTGAAATCTTGTCTCTCATGAGCATGAACTATTTCATATACTTGCTATTCTTTAAAAATCATTTCACAAAATCCACAACCAAAATTTTGTACCAACATATAACCACTTCTCCAAATCATTCAAAAACCACAAATACCACAATTATAGAACAATCTGAAATCATTCCTTTACCACTCACAATTCATTCACAAAACTCATATACAAAAAAAAGGTAGCACCTTCTCAAGCATTTAAAGATCAATAAATACACTTTTATAAGGTAGTTGGAAAATAAATTAGTTACATTTATTGAAGAACATTTAATAGCTTATTAACTCAATTATAAAAATGTCACCCATTTTGATTTTCTTGCTTCAAAGCTTGTTTAAGGATGTGTCTCCTCTTCTAGCTCCTCTTGCCCCTCTTACCTCCCTTCATAATAACAACAATCCCCCCAAATTAGAAGGAATCCAAAATTGGAAAAACTAAAGGACTCAATGCATGAAATTGATCTTAAAATACCTAAACCCATACTTTTCCTAAGTTCTTTGAACCAAAAATACTCCAAAAATCCAAAACATTAAAAATCACTTACCGTGAATATTCACCCAACAAAGGATTTTCTTGGCTCTAATGGAAGCTTGAACCTTCCTTTTTCTTTTTCCTTCTTGAATTATCCCCAAAAACCCTCTTGAACACTAAGAAAATGGAAACCCTAGCTTTTCTTCTTTTTCTCTCCTTTCCTTCCCACCAATGACACTTTCTATCTCTTTTTCCCTCCAATTTCGTTTTCTCTTCTTCTTCTATGTAAGCCAAGCCTTATTTCTTCCCTTTTATACCACTAATGCTTGCACAAAGTCTATTTTGCCCTTACTTAAAAACTTATGTTCTTTCCTCCTTAAGTGACATGCCTAAAATGCCCTTAATGCAATACTCTCCTAACACTTCAATTTAATCTCTTATGTCACACAACCTCATTAACATTAGCATGTCAATTAATTCATAACATACATAAATCTTGCAAGAACCCAAAAATTAATACAATCATGCTTAATTAAAAAAAATTTAGGGGCCATCAGGATTTATCATTCAGTAGATTCCTTTCGTTTAAGTTGGCTCCTATCCCATAAAAGGTTCCTATCGCCTAATAAGCTCCTATCATTTAAAAAACTTATCTTCTAACAAGCTCCTACTGTTTTTATTCATTAACTAGGATCTATTTATTATACGAATTGAAAGAACTTGCAAAAAAAATTATCACACATAATTCACCCCCCTCATGCATATGTTTGCTTTATCATTTGGTATCAGAGCAAGGTTTCACATTTATTTTGTTTTACAGCATGTGATAGATCATGGCAAACAACTTAAGAATCCTTGAGGGACTATCTGTCTCAAAGTCTCCTTACTTCAATAGAAATAACTAATCCTATTGGAAAGAGAGTATGACAATCTATCTTTAATTGGTGGATATCGAAATCTAGCAAACTATCAAAGTTGGGGCTATAACCCTACAATTGACAACATAAAAGTGTGGATTGGTGCTGATAGAAGAAATACACAGCTTAATGCCAAAGTAAGACATCATATGATTTGTGTACTATCTCTAGAAAAGTACAAAAAGATATCCTACTATTCTACAGTTAAAATAAATGTGGGACAAGCTTCAAGTTACCTTTAAAGGAACAAATGAGGTAAAGAAACATAGAATACGTCTTTTAGTGCATCAATATGAGACTATTTGCTTGAAACAAAGAGAAACAATAGATGAATTCTTTAGACATTTCAATACTGTCATCACTGCTTTGAAAAACTTGGGAAAGATATATCCAAATGACGAGCTAGTCACAAAAATTCTAAGATCATTACCAAAGGAATGTAGACTTAAAGTGACAGCTCTACAAACCACAAAAGATCTTGATACAATCACACTTAACTAGTTAAGAGGAATCTTATTGATTCATGAAGGCAAGCTTAGGCAAGATGAAGTATCTTCTTACAAAAGAGGAATGACACTAAGAGCAGTTGACAAATTAAATCCATTAAATGATGATGAATGTGATACTGAGTTACAAATAGATGGAGATAATGAATTCAACTTCCTAGTCATAAAATATGCCTAGTTCTACAAAAAGAAGTTTATGAATAAAAGATAAGGAAACAAGAAACTGCAAACAACAGGTTCCTATCAAAAGACGACAATTTCAATAGTAATATACAAAATAATCAAATCATATGTTATCACTACAAGAAGCCTACATATACAAGGCCACAATGTCCTTTTCTTCAAATGGCCAAGGCAGAACACAAAAAACCCAACAAGCATGTTATGACTGTAGCTTCGTAAGATGAGGATTTTAATAACTTTGAAAAAGAAAAGCTTGAGGAAGTTAGCAACGTTGACTTTATGGCCGAATCAGGAGATGACAAGGTATATGATTATGAATCTGATATTGAAATAGATGAATTGAGAGATGACCATGACTTATATGATCAGTAAAAAAAATTAGCAGTGCGGTATTTCAAACAAGTTAAGAAGTCAAAAATAATGGTGGATTTTTAACAAATAAGATTAAATTATTAGAATTGGAAAACAAAGATTTGTTGTCTAAAGTCACTTTTCCATAAAAGAATGCTTGGAAAAAATAATTCAGTTAGAAAACTCATCACTTGACAATGAATATGCTAAGATAAAACAATTAGAAGAGAAAGTTGCCGCTTTAAAACTCGAAAAAGAAAAATGAGCTAAGAAAATTATTTCTCTTGAAACAAATCTTGCTAATTTTGTTAATGAAAGAAACAATCTTCAGGCATTACTTAGGAGTGGTGAATGCGTTTTTGATAAGGTCGGAATAGGATATAATGAAAATAACAATATCAAGCCATACAAAAACTTATTTGTTAAATCCAGCAGTAGTTATAACCAAGTAAGTGGAAAACATAACAATTATCATTCATCTGTTTTGTGTGATTATTGTGGTAGACATGATCATATTAGTTGCTTGTGTTACTTTTGAAAAATGAAAAAAAAACCATCTCAAATGTATGTTTGGAGACCGAAAGGTCAAACTACTAATATGAAAGGACACAAAAAGATTTGGGTACCTAAAATGAGATAATACACTCTGTAGATATGTTTCAAAATGGAGACAAAGGAAAATCAATGGATAGTTGATAACAACTGTTCGAGATGCATGACAGGTGAAATATCGTACTTCAACTATATTGAAAGAAAAAATGAAGGTAATGTTGCCTTTGCTGATAAAAACAAGGTAAAGGTCACTAGAATTGGTAAAATCGGTAATTCTAGCTTTACTTGTATTGATAATGTTCTTTTGTTGATGGATTGAAACATAACTTGCTTAGTATAAGTCAATTACGTGATAAAGGTTACAAAGTTACTTTATATGTATCACACTGTGAAATAATTGACAATTTTAATAATAATAATGTTTTTGTTGGTCCTAGAAATTAGAATATATATTGTGCTCAATTAGAATATATATCTTCTCAAAGTAACAAGTGTTTTGTCTTAGTAGAAAAGGATTAACTCATTTGGACAGAAGATTTGGACATGATAGCATGAGCATTTTATCAAAATTGTCTAAAAATGAGTTAGTAAGAGGACTGCTAAATTTGAAATTTGAGATCAATCAGGTTGGTGAAACTTACTTAAAAGGAAAACAAATTAGAAGCAGCTTCCTTCCTAAAAATATTATGACTACTAACCAGCCAATTAAACTTATGCACGTGGATTTATTTGGTCCTATTAAGACTTAAAGTTTTGGTGGCAAGCATTATGGTTTTGTTATAGTAGACTTTTCTAGATTTACATGGGTTTATTTTCTATAAAATAAAGATGATACTTTTGAATCTATGGGAAGTTGTGCAGGAAAGTTCAGACTAAAAAATGATACTTTATTACATCGATTTGAGGCGATCATGGAGGAGAATTTGATAACAGAAAATTTGAAGACTTCTACAACAAAAATGGTATAACTCATAACTTTTTATACCTAAGGACTCTTAAAAAAATGGAGTTGTTAAGAGAAGAACGTGACTCTCGTAGATTTGGCCAGAACAATGTTATGCAAAAGTGACTTACCTGATGGTTAATAGGTAGAAGTCATGTCAACTATTTGTTATGTACTCAATAGGGGTCTCATAAGACATATTCTAAAAAAGACCCCCCATGAGCTATAGAAAGGAAGAAAACCAAATGTGGCTTCCTTTTGGTCATTTAGCTACAAGTTTTTTATTCTAAACAATAGAAAAGACAACTTTGGAAAGATAAATGTGAGATCAGACAAAGATATCTTTTTAAGCTACAGTACTGCTAGCAAAGGACTCAGAGTATATAATAAAAAAGAAAAGAAGATAAAATAATCGATACATGTGGTATTTGATAAAGCACTATCTTTGACATCAACAATTGACTCAGATGATGAAGAGTAGCGCCCCCTTACCGTAGAGTACATACCGGGAAGCCTGAAGGTCATTCCGGTACATATCCTACGATAAAGGTGAGCTACGTTCAATCACTACGTTCACTTCATATGGCATCATATCATTATCCACTTATAAAGCATTATAAGAAAACCACAATATTTTTTAAACTTACTTTTCCTCATTTCATTTCTTAAAATTGAAAATAAACATTGTGTCTTTCCAACCTTTACTACATGTACAACAATAAAATCTAGTACAAAAGCACTACATGAAAGAGGAAAATATGTACAAATCTATCTAAGTCATCCAAAAATCCCAGCTGACTGACCTTTGAGCCATGACTTCACTTTTCTCAACATAATCTACACGGTAGTGGAGCCACTCAGTAACTAGCGTCATCTCTCAGTCCTGAAAAATATAACATTGCAATTTTGATGAGTTTTGCGAACTCAGTGAGGTAACCATCATTGATGGTTCACTCAATTTATGCAACACAACAATTCACATAACACATAATCACATACTACACTTTACACAAATGTCACATTTTCACTCAGCATAAGCAAATTGTTCAATTGAATTGATCAAACAAAAGTGTATATGAAATGCTTATGAGACCCTTTCCAATTACTACGTTGTTATGATCGAGTGCCTGAACTGTCCCGTATCCAATTAGATACCGGGCTCATTAGTCGTTGAGCCTATGGCTCTGAATCACTTTC
>JANZLX010000009.1:21737203-21769575 GCA_025531955.1 Erythroxylum orinocense
ACAATACTGATTAGTGGGGGTCGCGTGCAACCTTGAAGTGTGGGTCGCGTGCAACCTTGAAGCACCCGGGGGAAGCCGGCGAGCGCGCAAAACACGGGCCCAACACACAAAACACGGACCCAACAGTTGCTCTCTCAATATATGTGGCGATAAACAACAGTCCAGTTCTTAGTAAACAATTCATGAATGCCCAAGACTATAGAGTTGTGGGAGCTGGCTCGGTGCTCTGAGGAGGAAAGGATGTTGATCACCTCTGTGGAGTCCACTTCAAGCTTGATCCGACGATACCCCAAGTTCCACGCGAGGGTCAATCCAGTATAGACTCCCCAGAATTCTACTGAGACAGGAGTGCACCAATCAAGATTTTGAGTAAATCCACCTCGTCAGATGTCGTCATTGTCTGGAGAAGACCACCTGCGATCGCTATAGATGAGGCCCGATTGCATGCATCATCAGTGTTTAATTTGAGCCAGCCCGTGGAAGATTTGCTCCAACTGATAAGTTGTTCTCGTCGAAGCCGAGAACAAGCGGACATTATTCTACTTCGCCACACCTCTGTTTGATGGATCAAACCTGAATAAGACAAAATAGGAAATGTTTCTTTTGATATAATATTAGTTAGTTGGCTTCTCGATGGAATAAATGGTATGCATATGTCCTTCCTCCAATTTCTCTTTGATAAAATATCTATCATATTTAATATGATTCGTCTTATCATATTGAATAAGGTTATGAGCAATATTAACTTTATTGGTTGATTTGTTGTCACAATAGATTTTGGTAGGACTTGTCCACTTACTTTCAAGCCATCTAAAGTAAATCTTCAACCATAATAACTTATATAATTCTTGAGCAATTGTTCTAAATTCTTATTATGTTGACGATCTAGCCATTACTGATTTGTTTGTTGCCCCTCTAAATTACTAAATTGCCTCCAAGGAAATGCAATAAACTATGATTCATCTTTGGTCCACTTTAGATCCTCCATAGTCTATATTAGAAAAGGCTTATAGGGAGAGATGATTATTCCTCTTAAACAAAATTCTTTTTCCTTGGATTGTTTTTTAAATAATGTAGTACCCTATATAGATGTGATTCTTTCATGTCATAATTTACCAATTAAAGAATTTAAAGTTTAAATAAAATTTTGTTAAGTGAAAATTAATTTATTTATTTTGGTTTATCAGAATTTATTAATTTACAAAAAATGGACGGTTAATTAATAAATTGATATGTTTTTAATATAAGAGTTATTGAACTGAAAAGTTAAATAGTTTAATGATTCAAGATTTTTACGTTTGAAGAGACTGAACTGAATGAATTTCTTAATCATTGGAATATAATATTTATTAAGATAGTCTCTAGACCCTATAAATTATTTCATAGGTAATATATTGAAGTTTATGTAATAAGACATCATCTCTTTGGTGCAGTAGTAAACAAGTTACACATCAAGTAGGTTTGTAAATAAACCTTTATATATAGAAAAAGGTTTCAACTATTTGGCTCTTCTAATATTTAAACATTAGAGATACAATTTTGTCCAATCTAGTATGAAATAATATCAAAGAATTTAATATAAATCAATTCTAATTTAGGACGAGTTCAAATTTTTATTCTCAATTTTTAACTTTTGAATTAAACTTAGTTCAAACTGCTCTAATCGACTAGAAGTTAAATATATTAAGTGTAGTAAATTAAAATAACTTCATTTTGTTAATTAAATATTTAAAAAATAAGTTTAACTTGAATTTAATTAAATTTCAATCTAATTAAATCAGGTCAAATTTATTGGTTCGTTTAATTCTTGCTCGAGCCGGATGATGAAAAATTATCATGTCCGGTTCTTTAGGAAGATGAATCTAGAAAGAATTCCCCTATCCCATTAAAAAAACATAAAATTTTCTAACTCCAGCGCTCCTAAATTAAAATTTACCAAAGACTTAATATCATGAACTGTCCAGACCGACAAGAGTGCCTGGTCAAAGAATAAAAGAGCTGATTGTCCCTGACCTAGATAAAACCTGTTGCAACCAGTTAAAGTGTAACCTTCGACACTTTCCCTCACAAGTAACTTGCGTCCAGTCAGTAGGTTCCCTAGAATCCCTACACACATCTTCCCCAGGTAAAAGCTGCTTTGGCCATAAACTGAAATGCCTAATCGTGCACAAGTCAACACAAATCCAACCAATTCGATATTCAGGTTGGATACGTCCCTTTCTTGTTTGTCAATTTCCTTGGGCAAGAACTCAAGCTATTTCCTAGAAACAAACAGGAAATACCCACCTGTCCACAAAAACCATTAGAGTATCCAAATTCTAAACCAAATGGAATCTGCCCAAGTAGCTGTATTCATGGATAGCCAGTTTTTTAACACTCTAGACATAATCATCATCCTTCTTTTTCCCTTTTATATAAAGTTAGTATATATTTAAAAACAGTCTCTTTGCTAGTCTTTATTCTTCACCGCTCATCTCTAACTCCACCTGGACCACCTCTTAACCATATCTCTTAAAACTTCTGCTTAATCTTCTCCTCCTAGTTTTCCTCGAACCCGAGGTAGCCATACATTGTGTAATATTATTTTTCTTCTGCTTCTTGCTATAGCCTTAGAAACTAACTCCTGGTTGTCCTTTTGTGTGTTGTGTAAAGAGAGAAGATAAAGCAAAGAAGTCTCTTTTTTGGTTGATGGGAAAACTTAAGGAAGAGAAGGACGAGCTGGAGAAGATTGTGAAGACGCGCACATCTTGCTTGTCATTACTTGCGATCAGCTTAGCAGGAGGGCTAGTTCTTGGCTGCTGGGAGTATCAATATCACCCAACAAACACACAACAATGGATGGTGCCCGTTGGTTTGATTCTGATGATCACGCCTATGCTGATGGGGTTTGTTGCTTTTGCCTCTGAATCCTGCAGTCCCGAAGACGAAAACATCTCAGGAACAAGTCGTCGCGGTGTTCAAGTACACGACTCAGTTAATGAAGTTGAGAAATGCAGAGTAATCATAGTGTGATCTAGTTCAGATGTCATTTTTTCTGCTACTACGCCGCGAGCAAAACCTGTAACAAGTTAACATCAACAGTAAATTAACTAAATTTCTCGTACGTTTCTCGATATTATGATAAAAATAAACAGAAGAAGAATATATTGCCTTCACCAGTTTGTAGTTTGCTCTTCGATCTTATTCTTAGGAATCACTCAACTGTCGTTCATGTAAACTACCCATAAGCAAAGGTCGAGGGCTACAACTTCAACTCTCCAATTAAATAGCCAGAAGGTGAAAGTCATCATCATACTAAGATTTTAAGCTTCAAGTTTCGACAAGTACGATGGCATATTATGATGATATCATTCCCTTTATTTATTAGGAATTATACTAGACTACTGCAACCTGGAATAAATTAATTATTTTATTAATTTATTAATAAAAATAAATTAATTTATTTACTAATTAGTTAAGTTTTTTATAAATAAATAAGTTTTTATGAATTAAAATAAATTAATTATTGTTTATTTTTATTTATCAATCTTTAATAAATAAAAAAAAATTTAATCATGTTTTAAATTTATTTAATATTTAATTAATTTTAAAATAATCTAATAACGATTGAAATCAGGATCCTTTACTAAATCTTTGTCAAATTAGTTTAATGAAATTCCTTATTAATTTATTTTAGTATTTAATAATTAAAATTTAAAAATAAATAAAAATAAAGTGTAGTTCAACTTCAAGCCCAACAAAGAACCAATGTTTATTGAAACGACGCAGTATCACACATCCTTTTCTTCCTTATTTCAGAAACCACACACTTACCTTTTTGAGTTTGGTCTTAAATTGCAGAAACCTCGTAGACATATAGGTCCCTTGTAAGTTGTAATCGAACTCTCTTCGTTATCATATTCCCGTTTATCGACCCTGAGGTTCTCCCTCTCTCTCACTCTCATTCCTTGTTTTGGTTCAGGGCTTTCCAATTTGGAGCATTTTAGGGCTAAAGTTCGGACTAAGCATACAAAGATGAAGCAGCCACAACCACAGCCACAGCCGCAGCCACAACCACAGCCACAGCCACAGCCACAGCCACAGCCCATGATTCCCATGATGCCTTCTTTTTCACCCACTAACATCACCACCGAGCAGATCCAAAAGGTATGCATTTCGACTTTGTTTGATCATTTATTATTAACCTGTAAGCTTTTATATGATAACATATCGGTCAGACATATAAAGGTGTATGTGTGTCGAGTTGGGAACTCGGAAGTTTGTGTCTTTGACTAAAAGTTTGAAACCTTGAAGTTTGTTGATGATTAATCTCGGAGGAAGCAATGTTTTCAAACTTGACTTCCTTCTGGAGTAGTATGTAGGAATTAGCTTTCATTTTGTGTCGCTTCTCCAAGTTTTTAAAGCCAAAAATTGATTGAAAAGTAATACTGAAACCAATATGAGCAAAGAAAAAAGTTTTATCCTGAGTTACATGTTTTTGAGTACTGCACAAGCGTAAGAGAGGGCTGTTCTTCATCACACGGTCAAGCGTTCATGAGTTGACAGAAAGATCTTTTATTGATGGACATCCCAGAACAACTTGGTTGTCAAGATTTAGGGTAATATGTTATATTGCTCAACGATGGCAGTTTATTGCCTGTTATGGGCGTATTTAAGCTTTCAATATCTGGTTTCTGGTTGAAATGAGAAGTTAAGAGACTATCCTCATCGGGCAATGAAAATGTGGAAAATCCAAGTTCAGCATTGTGTTAGGTGCATCATGGAATCTGGAACTTTAAGGCCAAGGGTTCTTTTTCATTAATTTATTATATTTTCCACTCGATATCTTCTTATTGCCATGTATGGTAGTTGATGGAGTCCTGAATTTCTCTTAAACATGTTTAATGGCTTTTGTATCTATTGTAACTATTATTATTTGCCTGTGAATATTTGTTTCTTAATTATGTACCATAGTTGCAATGATGTGCACATAACATTTGTCTGTCTATCAACTGGGCATCAATGAACCTTTATTGCTCTGCTGGCTCTCATGCGATTCGCGATTGGCATGATTTCAGCCCAGGAATTCTTCTATGATGTTAAAAGTTGCAAAGATTTTATCACAACACGTGGCCTGTGCTCTTGTCTTTGTTGAGATAATTACTTTCACTTAGTTTTACCATATAAGCTATATTTGAAGGATGCTTTCCCTGTTATGCCTGGCTGACACGTCAAGAGTCTATAGAGGCAGTATGATCTTTTCATTACTTCCCCTTGCTGTGAGTATTTGTCCTTTCTATTTCCATGCACTTTAGCTCCTGAGGGAAGCTTAGGTTTAGTAAGTACCGTGTGGTGTAGCTCTTGGGCTATATGCGTTCAAAATAAATGTGCTAACCAGTCCACTCAATTGATGACGCCTTTAAGAGAAGTGGTTGATTTTCGCAATGCTGGTACTTGAACTAAGGGCGTGTTCCTATTTACATTTCCAAGTTTATGTGCTACTAAAAATATGAATTATTCTTTGTTTGTGGCTTTATATGAATGCAACCCCGTCTTAAATTTTCATTAGATTGTGCAGACCGTAAGAATGGATAAATTTTTGTATGTTAACATGGGTAACTGTTTTTCTCTCTCGTCAAGGATAATTGTTTTCTGACTTATCTTTTCTAATGCTTGCCACAGTACCTTGATGAAAATAAAAAGCTGATATTGGCAATATTAGACAATCAAAACCTTGGAAAACTTGCTGAATGTGCGCAGTAAGTAACTCTTTGCATTTGCTTCTGATTTCATGATTGTCCAAACTTGTGCTTCTATTCTTAGATGATTGAATCATTCATAATTCTTTCCGATACATGAAATGACTGTTTTAACATACTTGTTAGTCCAACTTATTATTCATTCTATTCTTTTTTGCCAATTACAATTGTGGCAGGAGAATGTTTGAAAAATAGTTTATATCCAAAATGGAAGCGCTTCATTTTAGTCTTCTAAGGCATTTTGACTTCCAAAAGGCTCTATCATCATTTGGAACTTATCTGAAATTATTTTAATAACTCCTGCTGCTGGGATTATGTGATCATCAATGATGCTGAATTCTGCTAGACAATTCTATGTTGCCATTTTTTGGATGTGAAGTTTGGATTGCCTGTGGCTTTGGGTCAAAATGGGATGGAATTGTGCGAGTACTTTACTTAGGCTACTAGCTAATCATGCAATAAGCTTACCGTTAGTTGGTGGCACTGCCTACAGGCCATTTAAATAAGGGGTTTGAAATCAAGTTCAGGTTGCAAATCTGAATCATAGTGGCCAGAGAAAGAACCATTCATCTGTAGTTTGGCATGATAGTTTGATAACATAATTTCAAGGTGGCGTAACTACTCAAACTGTTGTCATAAGTGATTGTTCTTACTTCCATCGTTTATGTGGTCATATAAACATTTGGATGATCTAGGTTTCAAGCACAGCTGCAGAAGAATTTGATGTATTTGGCTGCAATTGCTGATGCTCAACCGCAGGCACCAACAATACCTCCACAGGTGGGTAATGTATGTGACTATATTTGGTTATCCACTTAACTATGTATGTATTTTAGCTGCACTGGTTTTTTCAGATGGCTCCCCATCCAGCGCTGCAACAAGGAGCATATTATGCACAGCATCCTCAGGCCGCAGCAGCAATGGCTCAGCAACCAGGGCTTTTTCCTCATAAGATGCCATTGCAGTTCAATAATCCACATCAAATGCAGGAACGGCAACAGCTACATCAAGCAGCCGTTCAAGGGCAAATGGGAATGAGACCTATGGGGCCCAACAACGGTATGCATCCCATGCATGCAGAGACAAATCTTGGAAGCAGTGGCCCCTTGACAGCGCCAGGATCACATGATGCCAGAGGGGGAAGCAAACAAGGTCTTTCTGATGCTGGGGCAACTGGCACTGATGGCCATGGTGGCTCAGATGCTGGGCACCGTGGTGATGGCTCCGAAGATGGAAAGTGACCTAGATTTTTTGAGTCATTTTAGGTCTATACCTTTGGCTGTTGATAGTAGAACCTTTATATCTGACAGGATGAAAAGAGAGTGGATGATTTTTTTTTTGTATCAGCTTCAACAGATTAGGTATGTAAGTTGTTGGTTCTTGCAAAGTCGAGTGGCAAGGAGACAGCTTGTTCTAGTCTGTAGAGTGTAGACGGAAAGAGGGAGAAGCTGATGTTCTTGTGATGCATGATGCATGCGTATTTTGGTTCATTTGAATCATTTTTCATGTGTTTCATTTCCATTCATCTTTTATCACTATTTCGTTCATACGACCAAATATCTCGGCATCCTTCTGGCCATGAGCGAGCAGTATGGAAGAACGAAAAGCCATGAAACTAGAGATAGCTAGCCATTCCCTTGAAAAGTTCTGGTGTTGGCTCCATTTGGAGCTTGCCCACGTGCAAGAGCAATTCATGACAGTGCTCGACCCTTAATTAGTGAATGCTGCATTTTAGTACCAATGGTACAACGTCAATTCTACGACTTGGTAATTTATGGCTCGAACCAGCTACCTGGCTTGACAGGTTTAACGACTGAGGCGTGTAACGTGGCAAGCAATTATAGTAGGGAACTAAGCATATGTAAAAGGTTGAAAAACAAAAGGAAAAGTAAAAGTAAAAGATGGATAAGGAATGAAGAGAGGGACTTGAGAATATATGAGTGGGAATTTGAATAAAGGAAACTAGATTGTGATATCCAAGAAACCTTTTTCAAAGCCAGGCAAAGATGAAAGTGGGAGGCCGGTCGTGCGTGACCTTGAAGCCTCCCTTCCAGATTTTAATGTGCAGGTTTACAAGAAAATGTAGAAAAAAATCTAGATCGTATCAGCTTCTCCTTTCCTGAGATGTTGGTGCTAGATAAGGTAATGTACTTGTTCACGTGGTTTTTCAAGACCCAGAAGAATATTTCGTGATCTGTTAAGCGAAATCAAATGAATGATGACCGGTGATTGTGTATCTCTTTAACTAACGTTTCAAAGAAAGTGACTTCTCCCCAAGAATTCTGAGTTTCACTTCAAGTAAAGTGAATAATCAAAAAGAAAGAGTAGAACTTATTATGGTAATATTCCATAATTTTCAAATAATGTTTTGGGTCTTTGCAGTCCTTTTCGTGACGTTATCTTCCGTCATCACACCCACCGGCTCTGCCACATACTTGTCATCTCCTCTAATCCTTACTTGTCGTTAAAAAGCAATACCCATTTTTTCGTATTATCTCCGGACTTGAACTAAGTTCAACTCCTCCAATTCTGATACTTTGCACTGGTGCTTGTAAAGAAACAAACATGAAAGATGAACGTCATTCGCTACGGCCTCATCAACACCAGTATAGCTACAAACATTCTTCAAGATTGTTCTTGTTCAAGCTCTTCAATTCTACAGTTTTCTATGTTCTTCTCCTGCTTTTGGCGTACCTTTTAGGCTACTTGTCTGCACCAACCCGACCCATTGTGCAGCAACCTCCATCTTCTCAATCTAGCGCCACCACGACGGCAATCTTTCAAAGCTTGCCCACTCAACTCGACAACTTCCACGTCACGACTGTCTGCGCCAAACAGTTACATTCCGAGGTCGTTCGCGAAACGATCCTTGATAAAGTATACGACGGCACTTCACCGTTCATAAACTTCCCGCCGGCGCATGTTGCCACCTTGCTTCGCGGCAAGAGTATCACGGGCTGGGGCTCGAACGGGGCCGTTTTCGAGCACCTTGTCAAGAAAATGAAGCCTAAAGTGATAATTGAAGTGGGAACTTTCTTGGGCGCGTCAGCTCTCCACATGGCCGGGTTGACCCGCCGACTTGGGCTCGACTCTGTGATCATCTGCATCGACGATTTTCGAGGGTGGCCGGGGTTTCGTGACCGGTTCAAGTTTATCAAAATGCTAAACGGCGACGTACTGTTGTTGTATCAGTTCATGCAGAACGTGGTTGCGATGAACGCAACGGAGACGGTTTTGCCCGTCCCATTTTCGACCGGGTCGGGTCTTCAGAAGCTGTGTGAATGGGGTGTGGTGGGTGACATGATTGAGATAGATGCGGGCCATGATTTTAACTCGGCGTGGGCGGATATAAACCGGGCTTATCGGATCTTGAGACCCGGTGGGGTAATTTTCGGACATGATTATTTTACAGCTGCTGATAATAGAGGTGTGAGGAGAGCAGTAAATTTGTTTGGTCAACTAAATGGCCTAAAAATCCAAACGGATGGTCAACATTGGGTCATTTACTCTTAGTTGAATATGCTCTTTTAGAGAGAGAACCAACCAATATACTACTCTCTTGTTAATTGTTCAACGATTTTAGTATAATAATTTTTATTAAAAATTGATCAATTTATTAATTAATTTATAAATTTTTATGAATTAATAAATTCTTATAAATTGAAATAATTCAATAAATTTTTATTTAATAATCTTTTTCAATTAAATTTTAATAATCTCTTTTAATCATATTTTAAATTTATTTAATCTTTAACTAATTTTATGACAGTCTAATATCAATTAAACCTGAAATCTCTTATCTTACTGGTTTAACTTCTAATCCGATTTTTAAAACGTTGTTAAATTCTTTAATGTAAAGAATAATAATGATAACTAAAATAATCCTTTTTTTAATAATAATAGTAATAGTAAATTAATTATGGATTTTAAATAAATCGTTTTTTGACATCAATCTAGTAAAACTAATAGGTAGTATTTCAATTTTAAATTATTTTTATAAGTACTTTCAACAAAAAAAATTTAATGTAGGGATGATGTTAAATTAGACATTGATTGAAGTTTATTTTGAATTGGAATAAATAATTAAAATTAGTTAAAGCCTGACTTAATCAAATTTGAATTATTCAAAATTGTATTAAATTAGGAATCAAAATGTTACTATTTTATTAATTTTTTTAAAAACAATTGAATAAAATAATGTTTTATTCTAATTAAGTTATAACTTATTCTAAAATTTAATAAATTTAAATTTAGTCTATTAATTTTAAATCGAATTAAATAAGATCAGTAAACAAAAATTATTATTCATGCTTCCGTGACCAAAAGTGTTCAGAAATATGGATAACCTAAACTTAAATCATTAATTTCAATTACATCAGGTCGAACTGGACCAGACTATTCTCAAGCCTACCAACACCATTCATGACTAGGAAATCCCCGGCCTAGAGGAGGCGATGGATGGACCTCACCGAAAACAAGTCGTCCTTCGTTACCATCTACGACTCCAGCAGGACTTGGGAAAGGGAACACGTTGCAAAGCACGTGAGAGAGCTACGTGGCAAAGCACGTGTTTGAACTGTGGGACTGGGGAGTGGGGAGTCCCCAAGGCAATGGAGCATTTGGGCTGACTTCTTGAGCTCAAGTTCTTCGTAACGTTCCTACATATGGGTTCCTCGTATTGTTTTCACTTTTCACCTCACTCCTAAATTTATATCTGCACGTGTCAAATTAGGTAGTGGGTGGGAGCCGAGAATCCTAAAATGATATCCCATGACAAAAAAAGGAGAAAAAGCTAAGTGAAGCCGCATTTAGGGCATATCCTTTCATACGATGATATGAAGCCAAACTACCAACCCCACAACCCCACATTTGTTTAACTTGAAGGACTGCTCTCTGTGTTTCAATCCATCCATCACCTGCTACTCAATTTATATTAAAGGACCAAAACAAAAACAAATATTAGTGTACAAGGGTCCGCTCTTTGCGAAAATTAAGAGAGTGCCGTCGATTACTTGCAACTTTTCTTTTATTTTTACACAAAGGAGCAACTTTGTTAATTTACTCAGCATTCTTCCTAATTATCCATTGCTTCTCCGTATCTTTTCATATGAATTACATTCATATAAAAGTAAAAGGTTTTTCTGAATAGAGCTTATAAATTTCACATTATTTTTCTGAATAATTCTGGTCATTTTAACAATGATTGACGCAAACGTAATTCTTATTAGTGTACTACATATTTTATCTATATTAAAAATTCTAATTTGAAGTACTAAATAGAAGGACTAGATTTACCTTTCGTGTATGAAAATACAGGCTGAATCAGAAGGATTGCCTCTGAAGTAAAAGATTTGAATCTCATGTACAATTTTCTCATCCATATCTTTTGTGAAAAAATGCTGATTTTTTTATAAGTTTACCATTAAGAGAAATGAGGATATTAATCATACAAAAGCTACACATCGAGGGATAAACCCTAACGATTTAAAATTCGCACAAGAAGAGTGTGTTATTCTTTTGAAGCAATGACTTATTGAGCCCACAAAGTCAAATTATCGCTCTTGAACGAGAAGTATTCGCACTATCTTGTTTACTTATAAACCTAAAGTACAAGAAATCATTCAGAATTTCATATTAGAACAGTGTGACCTTAGATCTACAACTGCTCTTCTGTGTTATACTGAAGATTATCGAAACTTGGAATATCAATTTTTGGTACTTCTGGATCATCAGGAATAAATTCATCGAGATATGGTCCAATAAAAATGGAAATATCTACACAATTTTCTATAAGTATATAAGTAATTTTTACAAGATTTTCTATACAATTAAATAACACGCGCTTTACACTAAAAGATAAACTAGACATAGAGAAAATTAAAGACACAAAGTTTGCTGTTTTAGCCTCTATAATTGAAGATGAAGAATCATCTGACTCCTTTGTTTTACAAAAAGATGATTCTCTGTACATACTACAGCAAACATGGCTAAAAATAAATCGTACACTAATTCAACGAGTGCAAGATAAATGTGATAAGTCCATTAAAACTATCGGATTTATAAATACTGGATCCAAAACCCAATATCTTATCATCTTAATCATGTACTTCTCATGAATATTACGGTTGCACGTATGCGTGAAATAACAACCAAACATAGAATTAGAAACGTGCTGAATATAGATGAATGATTGCCTTGAATATGTGGCCGGTTGCTTTCCAAGTCCCCCCCTACCCTGTGCCTGAACATGGGAAACAGACGACAATAAATCACGTACCAAACTCAACTCCACCCTCTTATTAGACTTTCACGTGAAGAACTCCTGCAAACTGCAGAAGCTTTTTTCAAGCAGTATATAATAGTTACATTACATAGATAACGGTGAAAACTAAAGAAAAGACTAAACGAAGCAAGGAAGTGAGGCCGTCCGTCTTCAAATGTTCTTATTCACTGTATTAACAACAGTAATCATCTTACTGTTCTAGTCTTCCCAGAATGGCAGATTTAAGTCCCTCTTCAGTTCTCAATCCCTCGGGAACCCTAACCACCACGTCCTGAAGCATAAACTCGTTAAGACTGGACATGCTCCCATGGTGCACTTGAAATTCCAGGTCTCGAAGTGCACTCAACAACCTGGCTGCTGGGTAGTTCACATTCTCAGATTGGACCCTTATCATAGCATCATTACCTACAAGCTTAATATCAACCTCAAGTGCCGCACCATTAGAGTTATTACCAGGCCTGCAAGCTTGATCCACCGAAGTGGTGGTACTTTGGTTGTCCATGTTATCAGCAACTTCCAACTTTACCTTCTTGGGCTCTCTCTGTAACTGCGATTCCAATTCGTCGATTTTACTCTTTAACTCGTTTATGTAGGTCACAGCATCTGAGAGAAGTGATGCTTTATCCATCCTCGACACGTTTGGAACCACGGCTCGGAGTGCATAGAACCTGTGGTTCAGCTTCTCTCGTCGCTGTCTTTCTGCTTCTACGTGGTTCAGTGGGGTGTCTCGGCCGAGCCCAGGTTTTCGTCCTCTTTTTTTGGGGGTTCTTTTCTCCATGTTCATTGGAAGCAACGGACAATCGGAGTCTGAATGCTCCGAGTCTATGTATGATTGGCTTGCTCTAGTAACACTGTCTTTCTTAGAATCTTTTCCTGAAGCTTTAATCTCTTCGTTAGTTGCATCTTGCTCTTGTACTCCGGCGATTATGCCGATGTCAGCAAACGAAATGTTCCTGTCCAAGAACTGAATTGGAGCTGAAGTTGGGTTACAAGTGTTTTTGGGGATCAAACCCATGAGATCTGATCCAAACAGGGATTTAACATTTTGGACAAGACCCCAATTCTCTGTGATCATATCAAATGACCCTAATTCAAGTACACCACTATACGTGGGTATGCATACCAGGGTTTCAATGCCATGCATTTGTGCCTCTTTGGCTCGGTCACAGTTGTGGAATTGAAGTTCATGTCCACCAGTTAACCACACCAAAGAACCAGTGCTGAGGGCTTTGCCTGGAATACCTTCTCCGGCAGAGAAAGATCGCGTGAGAGACATCACGTAGAACCATTCTGCATCGTTGACATCGCCACCGTCCATCATAGACATGTCGATGTCATGATTCTCACCTATTAGCGATTGGATTCCCTTCATGACCCTCTTTCTCTCGGTGTTGAGCGTTGGCATGCGGGGTTTGTTGATGGTTGTGAGCTTTGGAACCGTGTCTTTGCTGCCCTGGAAATATCCATCTGCCCAGGAGAGATAGATTCTGCCACTGTCATCAGTTGCAGTTTCCCAGAAAATAGCGTAAGCCCACCAGTCTGGTTGGTTTTGGACTATGAACTGAAGCCTTTGTTGAAGAGTAGGCGGAGCTTCTTGTGATAAAGATACCAGAGAAGATGATGAAGATGGAGAGATTATTAGCTCTTCCATGGCTCGTCTGGGAAGGAAGGTAGGAGATGAGCGAGAGAGAAAGGGTTTCTGTTCTAGTTCAAGAGCAAGAGCAAGAGCTCCCTAAAAAGTTATAATAAAAGTATACAGCGAAAGCTTATAGTACTGTGTCAAACTGTCAATATTGAAGCAAGCATTTCTCTATTTTTTTAACAAAATCCAAGAATAGGGCACAGTCTCAACTGCAGAAACGCAGTAATCTAATCAGAGTACAGAAAACGCACATTTAATTTAAGATCGAAGAAGAAGAACTTAAAAGGTACAAATAAACTTTAAGAAAAATATAATATTTTAATTAAAAAATAGATAATAAAGAAGTATTTATATAAATTATAATAACCTAACAAGAGAAAAACGTTCTTCTTACAGTCTTAATAAAAAAAATAAAACAGATTAAATAAAATTTTAAAATCTCTATTTGAGTGCTGACAACTCTTACAAGTTCTAAGGACACAGGGGTTGGGTAGGTAAGGCTTGAGGAGAAGAATGCAAGACAGCAGGAGAGGAGAGGAACAAAGGAAAGTGTGACTTGGTGTTGGTGCTGTGTAAATTGGCTAATTTTGAGGGTATTTAAGCTGATTAGGCATGTCAGCGTTTCGGTACCACAAGCACGTGAATAGATGTGACCCACGTCCCCTGTGTCAACTCCTTTCACAGTCCGACTCCCGCCCTTTTCTTTGCTTCTTTTTTATTTAATTAAAATTCAAAGAAATTGGGCTGGTTTCGTCTTCATACCAATTTATGACTATACTTATCATTATAATTTCCTAATTAATTTTAAAGCTTTTTTATTTTATTTTTTGTTTACCGGAGAGCCTTAATTGTTTTTATATTATTATTTTTAGGTTTTTTTAATTAATTACCTTTGTGGATTCATAAAGTATGCAGGCATAATTGAGTAGTGGTCTTAATTAACATGTGCCGTTTAAACTTGGTAAAAAGAAGAAAAAGACGATATCATTTTCTGGGAGAGGGACCATTTTTTAATGCACGTTGGATGGCGTTTTTTTTATATATAGTTATTGATTGCATTCTTTTCAATTATATTAATTAACCCAGTAGATTAACGCAGGTAACGCATACTTTCGTCTCTTAATTAAGAGGTTTCAGGTTTGATCTTTGCCTTTGAGAGTGCAACAAACTTTTGAGTCAGCTGTGACTCTAATTTGAGATGTATCACATAACAAAAGGGGATTAGTCACCAGCTTCAGTCCAGTAGACACCTCTTAGGAAATAAAAAAAAAATTATATTAATTTATTTCAAAATCTCATAGTTCAAAACAAAAAAAGATAAATATAATTTTAGCATTGGAATTATAGTAAAACAAGAAGCTTTATGGGTAATAATTCATAAATTATATATTTTAAATATAGTATTTAACAATTCATTATTAAATTGCGATTTTTAACTAACTTTTAATAAAATGTAGTATGCTTTGTTTGGTTCGAGTAGACTTCCGGCGTACAGCGTGCAAAGCTTTCATGGAATGGGACAAGAGTACAAGACAGCGCATTGCGTTTCTCTCGATAGAAACTATGATTCTTCCAACTCAACCACCATCCATAAATTGAAACTCTCGATCATTCCCCCCATTCCCCACCCGAGCGTGGCTGGCTAAGACATCTCACATGCCTATTCTATGTCGTGCCTTCCTTAAAGAGACAAACATGTTACGCTCAGATTTTTACTTAAAGCATGCAACTCGTCCTACCCTATAAAGTGGGTGTTTGTTTGGTAGGTATCGTTGAAGCTATATTTGAGTATTAATAGCTAGTTTTTTTTTTTATCAAGAGATGGTTGAGTTAGCTGATTCAATTCAACCAGTTAATTTTTAAAAAGTTACTAAGAGTAACGTTTCAACTTATTATTTAATAAAGATTTTATTCAAAGACAATTATACCCTTAAACTCATTTCTCATCTTAAGCAATCAATAGCTCTTAAAATTTTCACTTTAAAAAGATAAAGTTATAATTGTGTGTAGATCTTTCAAAATCTTCTTAAGTCGTCTTCTCCAAACACCTAAAAATCATCAACTTGTCAATTATTATTATTATTATTATTGTTATTGTTTGTGATTATATATCTTATGTTTTTATTAGAATTATAAACTTAATTTTTGTAAAATTAAATATTTAAATTTTAAATTCTTATAAAAATATTTTACGAAATAATATTCATGTTTTTATAATTTTTTAAGTTATGTCTTCATTGGTCATTTTACACATAAATAACTAATTTTACCAAACATCTTTGATAAACAGCTAATATTATTTGCTGATATAACAAGCTATCAATTAATGGCTGATAAAATTAGTCAACAGTTAATACAACCAGTTCATTGCTAAACTGAGCCAAAACCTGATGATCTCTTATTTAAATTTCTCGCTTATATTGAAATTTAATATTTAGGTTTGAACCATTCTCTCGTTAATATATAGATTAAGAAAAGAGTCATTCTCTCGTTAAAACGAAATAATTATGACATAATGCATTTATTTAAAGGCTTGGAGGCTTGGAAGAGTAGTTCAGACTTCCTCCTTCAGGGTGATATTGGCTTGAAAACTACGGTATTATGCAGTGAAGATGCAAATTGATTTCTCGTAATTGAAATATAAAGGCCTTCAACATCTGCACTTCATCACGACAAAATGGCTTCGTTTTCATTTGAATAGGCTGTGTCAATCATTTTTGCCCACTATAAGATATTTAAAACCGTTTTTCTACACACATCACATCAATAATGTGTGCCATTTGTCTTTTCAAGAGTTTTATATACCTACAGCAACCATTTCCCTTGTTCTAAATTCATGTTTTAGTTAAACCAAATAGGTTTACCGTTTTAATTAGTTAACGATTTGCTGATACTATATAGTATTTAGCGTCTAGCTCTTAGAAAAGTAAGGGAAAAAAAAAAAGAGAAGAGGATCGATAATGGATTTTGATGTTGAATTGTAATGGTTTTTAACAAAGAATAATATGGTCATTTATCTTATTAAGTGACCATCAAACATATACCACCTTTTGAAATATCTGACTTATTCCTTCGCTGATTAAGTTAATACCAAATCCTGGAGTTGAGAGACACTCGTATAGAAATGTTCGATGGATCGATTTCCCTCCTTTTAAGATTGCCATATAATGCCACTTAATTATGCTATAATATTACAATTAAGATCTAAATCATTACAATAATCTACCAACTGAGTACTCTACAATTTAAGGCAAATTGAATGCACTATCAACAATTCCTAGCAGACACCAAGCAACACCTGCTAAACGTGTAACCCTAATCCAGTAATCCCTGTCACCCCCTGGTACAACTTGCCATGGCAACCATCGTCAGGAACTTGAAGGTATTTAATACTGATAGAGAGCTGTTTAATCCAGGACCCTTTTTCTTTGTTGTTCTTTTTGTTGGGGGAGTAAATGAAAATCTGTGGTATGAGTACGTTACCATGTGGAATTAGAGAAAACCTGTGCCTTTTCGAACAAGTAACATGAGTTGTAAATGGCAGAAAAGAGAAAATGTCCGTACCATACCATTGAGATGATACTAAGCATTTCTAGCAAAAAAAAGACAGAAAGGTAATGCAGCTAACTAGGTAATTGGTGCTTTTAATGGCTATTGGATGTACCTTCTCCAACTACCAGTAATGAAGGAACTTTGATATCATATTTATGAAGCAAAAACGTGCCATTGAAGCCTGAAAGTAGCCGCGACTGACATGCTGAAAGATTTTCCCTTTCCAAGCTTTAGATCTTTTACATGATTTTGGTATTGATAAGTAACAATACAGTGATAATTTTAAAAGGGATATGAACATAAATACTTCTTAGTCTCATTCCTTCAATTATTCCACCTATATTCATAAAACATCTAGTTATAAATGCCTCTCATTGATTGCGAACTGAACGTTTGATTGGAAACACCTTCTCTTCTCCACCATTAACAATTTTGCTTCCCATGTTGTTGGCTATTTCCCTTGTAAGTTGTAACAATCAATCGTTTCCTTTCATTTTGCACGTCACAGCGTGGTCCTTGCATTCGAGTCCTGACAAATGTATAATACTGTACTGATTGCATTGTTCATTTCATCCGATTTCTCAGGTATATATTTCTTCTACAGTTCTTTTTAGAAGCGTTTAGTTCCATTCCTATTTTTTCATTCTACTTTTCAGTTTTCATTTATGTTTTCAGTGTCTATTTTTCTTTTAAATACAAATAAAAACCTATTTGTTGTTAATTAATAATAATTACATATTAGATAAAACTTAAAGATAAATTATTTTTAAAAAAATAAAATTATTATTATTTATTAAAATAAATAATTTATAAATTAACATTTTAAAATATATTTTAATTACTAAATCAAATTTTATTTGAAATTTAAAATTTTAAGATATTTTAAATTTAATTATATTTATTAATAATTATTAAATTTAATTAAAAATTAAAGAAAATCATTAAGTAAAATTAAATTATTCATTTTTGTTATCAATAATTAGTTTTAATTAATTAAATCATCATCACATTCAGTTCGAAGTCCCGCAATAAAGTGAAATCTGAGAAGGTCTGATAATACGTAGCCCTACCCTTACATAATAGAGAGGTTGTTTTCGGTAGAGTCACATATAGATGTGACAATAAAAAAGTGATACAGGTTGAAGGGTAAGTAATAGTCAACATGCAAAAAGAATAAATTAATAGTAATACTAATAGAAATACAAATAATAATAATAAATAAATATTTATAATTATTATTTATTACTATCATCTTATTAAAAATTATAAAAATAAATATTTATATGATAGTAAATTATATTTCTGAATTTAAAAAACGAAAGATGAAAGTAAAAATAGAAACAACAACTCTTACGATACATTTTTCTCATTTAATGTATTCCTGTCACAGTGTCACACAATCTCCGTAATAATTGTGGACATATTTTGAAACTTGGACACGTGTGTACCAGAGTTGTTCATGACCTTTAATTATTATTTATACAATGTAAATAAGGATAAAATATTAAATAAGTCAATAATAATTTTTTTTAGAAAAAAAAATCAGAACCTGATTTTAACATCAAAATAATTATGTGAAAACGAACTTAGTATTATTTGATAAGAACACTCAAATCACCAGATAAGCTTATTAGCGATGAATTTAATTGCCTCTAAATATTAAAAAATCGTGTCAAATAATAATTTTTGACGAAAAACAATCGTCGCCTTAATAGTTGCTGAATCTGAATAGTAAAACAATATCTGCAACGTTTTCGTAAAATCGTCATAAAAATGTTTTGGATACACAATATATTCGCCGATAAAACATATCATCAATGAGAGCCAAAAACGTCGTACATAAGAATTTGCAACGTATATGTTTCGTAGGGAAAAGTTTTTACCTACAAAACCGTACTCGTAAGTAATTATTTTTACCTACGATTTTGTTTTTGTAGCTGAATAGTTTTAGCCACTAATTGTTTATTGAAGGTAAATATTTTTAGAGACATTATTCAAAATGTAGGGAATAACGCTTTGTGACGAATTTGTTTTGGTAGCTAATATTTTTTAGTGACAAATATTTATTTTTAAATGTTAATTTTATTATAATTGTTTAAAACAAATTCAATTTAATTTATTACAAATTTAAGACAATTTGAAATATAAAATTGTTACGATCTATAATTAATGTTGGTGACTTATTTTTAGATATAATAAAGTTAAATAAAATAAATATTAAAAATGAAATGTATTTTATAAAAAATAATTACAAGTTAATTACATAATTTGTACAAAATTTATAAACAAACTAAGAATCTTCGTTGTCGCCACTATTGACATAGTTTGAGTTTAGTAATTGTTTGATCATCTTTTTAAGCTTGTTGACTTCTTTTACATTACGATCTAACTTCTTTTTGGTACATTGTAACTTAGTCTTCAGTGACTGGTTCTTCATTTGAAGCACTGTGACATATGCTGGTTGTAATGAAGATGCATCAATAGGCTTAGGGTCACACCCAAGACTTTTGATATATCCAAATCTTGTACTAAGAACATTGTTGCAAACGTCATCAATATTGGGTTGATTCCCCTGAGACCATGATGCCTGCAACAACTCATGCATCTTGTCCTACAATTTAAAGTACAAAATCGAGTTAAGTAAAAAATTATTACTTAGTATTACATAAAAAAATAAATATTAAATTTTTTGTACATACATAATTACTTTGTGTCTCTTCAGACGTTCGACCTCCACCTTCCTTGTAGTGCATTAGCTTGTACAGTATGATCCTATCACACTCTTGTCCTTGGAGTTGAGTTTGGCTCTATTATATGAATTTAAAAAATTAGAAGATGATAGATTTTATTGTATTAAGAAATTGAATAATAAGTTGAAAATGTTATACTTACAAGTTCTTGTCAGACGACAACAAATGATTTTGAGTCGATGTTATGAGGGGTTTTTATTTTTGCGTTGTTTACTTTGACTTTCTCACACTTTTCCTAAATTAAGAGAAGTAGTCATAAAATGTATAAACAAAAATAATCGAAGAAAATTTGAAGAAAAATAAAACAAACCTGAACCTTCACAAAGGCCCAATAATCACACATTTCAGTCTAATTTTCTAGACTCACCCGTACCGAAACATGTCTACTTGCCTCTTCATCAGAAGGGAAAGATTGCTAATATTTATGAAGTCTATATCGATGATCCTTTGCCCTTTGTTTCAGCAGCGAACTATCACAGCTTGAAACCTCAGGCTTATCGATATCAACGATACTAAGCTTCATCTACAAAAGAACACATATAAGTTAAGTTACGATTTTTGGTAAGTAAAATTGCAATACATTTAATCAAATGAATTGAAATATTACTGAAACTTTATCCAGATCATTTTGGAGCAAGTTGTCTTCCTTCAACTGCCTGGCATGTTGAAGGCAAGGCAATTCGCTCCTTACAACGATGCTCAACTCATTGGACAATTTTGTAGATTGGATCTTATCTAGAAGGTGATGTTACGTTGGGTCAATGGTTACAGATAACTTGTTGTTCATTGCAACATTCATCCATTGCAACTCAACTCCTTTTGTGATACCTCTACTTCGTTTTCTAATGACATTATTGGAAGTTGAAAACAAAAAAAAAATCATAATAAGAAAAACACACTAAATATGTAATGAGTAATTTCAGCATTAATGTAAATATGTTTGGTTAACAATAACATACATGAAGATCTCTCAGCACTAACTGATGATGTTCGTAAAGGTTGTTGTTGACTATCTTCATTCGAGGATGCAATTGTTGGTTGTTGAACGATGGGGTCGGATTAAGTTGGTTATTGTGGGGAAGGAACTTCTTCGGTCATTACCACTCTCTTTCCTTTGTTTCTACTAAGTGCCATTATACTGAACAACTAAAACGAAATATGAAGATAACACTTAAGCTTAACTCAATCATCATATTCCACATGAATATAAGGAGATCAGTAGTCAAATACTAAACATTCGACAAAACATTCCGTATAAACATAAGTGAAACATTAAAAATGTGCATCTAGTCATCGTAAATTATCATAAGTTAAACATCAACAACATAAGCCAATTATGAACATAACATTTCAAACAATATAAACAGTTTATTTATATTCAATCATTATGATCAAGATTTTGAAATTTATCATCATTAAGTACAATATCATTGGATTCTTTATCACTAATATATTCGAGCAAAGTATCGTCATTGTCATTTAAGTCATCCTGAGTATAGTCTTCATCTATTTGTAAGATAAGATGGGCTTGAACTTGATCTAGCTGAACTATTTTGGGATCAACATCTCTCCTATGGAATGATGATATATTTGCATCTTCTACTGGAATGCCTTTGTTATTAAACTCCAATCCAATTTCTTGATATACTTCATCTGCATCCTTATCCAATTGACCAATATCCCTTTCACAAAAATTAAGATATTCTTTTGTTGAATTTTTTAACAACCTTCCAATTGCTACCCAATACAATATCGTTGACGTAGAAAACTTGTTTGACTTGACTTGAATAGACAACAGGATCATTATCATTCCATATCTTACTAAAATTTATGCTAGTAATATGCTCGTTCACTTTCATGTCAGTTAGATCAAACCATTTGCATTTAAGTAGAACAACCTTCTTATCCATGATGTAGTGCCACTCTATTATTTCACAGATGACACTATAGAAGTCAATGATTTCATCGTCATAACATCCTTTAACGACAACCCCACAATTTTGACTTCTAACTCAACTATCTTAATCTTGTATATGAAATCTCACCCCATTAACAATGCAACCTGTGTATTTCTTCCCACAAATATGAGGCCTACATGCCAAACTATATAATGTTGTTGTCGCTTCTTGCACGTTACGGTTATGTAACCATATCATTTGTATGACAAATTGAAAATAAATATAAGGATGAGACATGTGCTCATATTTTCATAATCTATAATCAATATGAAACTTACTCGATTTCTAAACCATGATACAAACTTCTGCCTATATCTTTCTTTAACATTAATAATCCCTTTGTTGCGAATTGTCTCTTTTTGCTCTTTATTTAAAAAAGACAACGATAGTAAGATCTCAGAGTGACTGAAGAAAATTGTAATATGATTGTTTGAATGAAAAGGAATATACGTACTCCATGTTTGTATCAACTTTCTTGCAATTGTTCAAAATATACCAATGGGCAATTTCAAATTCGTCTTTAGTTAACTTCACATATTTACCCACACCAAGTGGCCTAACTTTTTGGGAGAAAATAGACAACCCACCATCGTCATGAAACTCAGAATTACATTCTGATCTATTAAATCTTGTCTCCACATCAGTTAAGTATATTGAACAAAAAGTCAAGGATTCATTTGTTATATAAGCCTCTGCAATAGACCCTTCTGGTCGAGCTCTATTACGTACATAATGCTTAAGAGAGCACAAAAACCTGAACATAATCAGTTATAAACTTAGGAATTGTTACGAAAAAGGAATATAGACAAAAGTTTATGATTTTAATATGAATTACCTTTCAATCGGAAACATTCATCAAAATTAAACCGGTCCATAAAATTTTGCTTCATATGGTAAGTGAATTACCAAATGAACTATAACATCAAAAAACGATTTGGGGGGGGGGATAATAGTTCAAGCTTACATAAAATCAATGCTATGTCTTTTTTCATTTTATCAAGCTCTTCAACTTTAAGTGTCTTGCAACATAATTGCTTAAAAAAACTCTCCTAATTGACCCAAAGTAACACATCCTTCAGCAAACACCCACATATTCCAACAGGAATTAATCATTGCAAAAGTATATGAGAATCATGACTTTTCAACTCTGACACTTTTCCCTCTTTAACATTCATACAACGACCTATATTTGATACATACCCATCAGGAAATTTGACTGATTGGAGGAACTGACAGAATGATTGTTTCTCACTTTTTGATATGTTGTAAGAAGCACGGGGAATAACGTATGACCCATCATCTCTTCTTTTCAAATGTAAGTCTTTTCTAATATTCATGTCTTCCAAGTCAAGTTTAGAGTTAATTGTGTCTTTAGATTTCCCATCAATTCCCATGACAGTCCCTACAATGGACTCACAGATGTTTTTCTCAATATGCATGACATCAAGATTGTGCCTTAGTACTAATTCCTTCCAATATAGCAAGTTGAAGAATATTCTCTTTTTTGTCCAATTGAGTTCAATATCATTTCTCTTTCGTTTTCTATTACTTGGGTATTTGCCAGGTATAATGTCATCCAAATGTGATAGCTGGTAAACAATATCATCATCGGGCAACTGCATCAGAGCTTCACCCAATTCTACTTTGTCATTAAACAATTTACTTCTTCACCATCTATACCCATGTTTCAAATAGCGATGATGACCCATATAATTATTTTACTTCGTATCCTTATTGAATATGTTTGATGGTTATATATAAGACAAGCCATATACCCTTTAATGCTCCAGCTAGAAAAATTCCCATAAATTGGGAAATCATTTATAGTCTACAAAATAGCAGCATGCATTATAAATATTTCGCCTTCAACAACATCAAAAGTTTGTTATCCAAATTCCCATAGATCGTTTAAGTCATTAATTAATGGTTACATGTATACATCGATGTCCTTACCAGGAGCAGGAGGTCCTTGAATAAGGCAAGACAACAACATAAAAGGCTCCTTCATACACTTCCATGGAGGTAAATTGTATGGGACTAGAATCACCGGTCACATGCTATATGAAGTACTCATATTACCAAAAGGATTAAATCCATCTGAGGCTAATCCAAGACAAACATTACGACTATCTTGTGCAAACCATGGACACTTGCTATCAATTTCTTTCCATGCCATTGAGTTTGTTGGATGACGCATAATATTATCATCATTGCGTTTCTCTTTATGCCACCTCATATTTATAAGTGTTATTGTTGACATAAAAGGTCTTTGTAATCGTGGTTTAATAGGAAAGAATCAAAGGATTTTATTGCGTATCTTTTTCCCTCTCCCATCATCCACCTGCCACCTTGATGTACCACAAATAGGACACTCCTGAAGATTTTTGCTTTCCTTCCAAAAAAGAACACAGTCATACTTATAAGCATGAATTGAAATGTATCCCAATCCAAGGTCCCTTAACAGTTTCTTTGCATCATAATAAGATTTCGGCAACTTGTGTCCAATAAGTAATGCATCGTTTAGTAAGTCAATTAATATGTCAAAGGAATTATTACTCCATTTATTATAAACCTTCAAATGCAACAACTTCATAACAAATAATAGTTGTGAGAAATTAGAGCATCCCAGATATAATTGTTCTTGAGCAACTTCCAATAACTTCCCAAAATTATCTTCTGTAATACTACCAATTATGTTAGGCATTCTTGTTTCATTCATAGTCTCCATATAATTCCGACAATTGTCTAACATCTTGTCAATCCCATCATCACCATCATCATTCACATCACAACCATCTATGTCATTATTGTAATTGTCATCATAAGATGTACCGCCACTTCGACTATAACTTGCTTCCTTACGTTCACCATAATAAAGCCATGGAGTATATAATTTAACTATGCCTCAGATCATCAAATGATTATATACCACATCTTGACTTTGGAAGTCGACATTTAAGTAATCGATGCATAAATAACAAATACTACATTCATCTCCCATTTGATCTTTTACAGATTGCATGAAACTCTTAACTCCCTCTACGTATTCAGTTGACCATTTTCGATGAGACATCCAAATTTTATCCATTTAGCTACACAATAAAAGAAGATAATTGAGTTATTACATGCATTTTTTTATTCAATATTACGTAAAAAAACCTATGTAATTAAGATACGTGGTGTTGTTTATACCTATGAATCGAGAAACGGAGTTCTCACTGTCACTCCTAGGCTCATGGACTTTTTTGCTGATAAGCCTCATTGGAGTTGCATCACCGGTTTCCAGCCTATATACCATCCTATATCTATACTATGTTGATTTGTTTCTTGTATCAATTTGTCTGTTTAACTTCTTCTATTACATTTTGACATTGTAATTGGTTATGTCATTTGTATTAATTTTTGTTGTTTACATTGAAGCTATTATTTTAAATGTGATTGGCAAAAGAAAGAAATTAAGCTTTCGATTTTTATCCTTTTAAAATTGTTGGTGAAATTACCTTTACCTATTGTTCTTTCTAATTTGTCAACATATAAATTATAGCATTTACATTAGTGTATAATGTAATTGAACATTTTATATTCATCATTTGATGTGTTGGATGTTGTTATGGTACTAACTATTTAGTACAAAACTTAATTACATTATATGAAGGTAATTATTAATTTTGTATTAATTTTTGTGGTTTACATTTAAGCTATTATTTGGCAAAAGAAAGAAATAACGCTTCCAATTTTTATCTTTTTAAAATTGTTAGCGAAATTACCTTTACCTATTGTTCTTTCTAATTTGTCAACGTATAAATTATATCATTTACATTAGTGTATAATGTAATTGAACATGTTATATTCATCATTTGAAGTGTTGGATGTTGTTATGGTACTAACTATTTAGTACAAAAATTAATTACATTGTATGAGATTAACTACTAATTTTGTATTAATTTGTGTTGTTTACATTTAAGCTATTATTTGGCAAAAGAAAGAAATTAAGCTTCCAATTTTTATCTTTTTAAAATGGTTGGTAAAATTACCTTTACCTATTGTTCTTTCTAATTTGTCAACATATAAATTATATCATTTACATTAGTGTATAATGTAACGGAACATGTTATATTCATCATTTGATGTGTTGGATGTTGTTATGGTACTAACTATTTAGTGCAAAAATTAATTACATTGTATGAGGTTAACTACTAATTTTGTATTAATTTTTGTTGTTTACATTTGAGCAATTATTTTAAATGTCATTGGAAAAAAAAATAAGATTCCAATTTTATCTTCTTAAATTGCATGGTGATTCAATTTCAAAACGCTTTTGTCCAAAAATGGCTATAAAATGATATAGCAATATTGTGTTTTGATTGCATATGCATCAATGGGTTTATTATCCACTAAATCTATGTTGTCAGTTCATACGCACCAATTGCATAAACAATATACAACAAAATGAAACGGCAATCGACATATAAAACAATTAATTAACAAGCTAATTACTAAGATGATTACTACTAATTAGCATTAACAATAATGGTTACTAGTAATTCGCACTAATAACAATTGCATTTTTTTGTCCAAATGATTTTGTAACTGGGTTGGACGAGTTACCTGAATCGACGGACAATCGCAAACCACTAAGAAGGAGGAACTTGAACGGTTAATCCTACAACCACTTCAATAGTTGCTAGTTCCATAAGCCTCAATCATTACAATGACTAGTTTTTAGGTATATTTAATTAGTCTTACTCGATTTCCAAAAAATACAAAAAGAGGGCTTTTGTCAAATATATTCGAAGATGTCACTCAAATTCTTCAGTTTTGGATCCAATCAAACGGAGGAAGACAACATCTGCATAAAAACCCGATGCGCAATCACAAACTAAATACAAAATTTCTTCTTTATGGTATCATAAAAACATATTTAAATCACAAAAAAGGATGTTGAAGAATTTGATAAAGTATTTTAAAAGTGAATAGATTTGTCACATATCAAACAATCATTTTAACCTATAGTATATAATATACGAATCAGTAATTATTTAACCATTGAAAATATGGATCAATTTTTTTTAATAAAAGCAGTTTTTATTCAATGATGTACTCATTTAACTTTCTAATTATAAATACATGAATAAATATTTTAATAGAAGAAGAATGTTCAAGAGATGCAAAAACTTACCGTTCTTATCCTATTAAACCAAAAATCAATAACCAATCAATCAAGCAAATCACTATTGAGTATTGACACTTTCCCTTACCTCACTTCACTTTCCAAACCCAAGAATATGTTGCTATAAACTGACGACACTTTTCAACCTTTAAATTCAAAATTTTTGTTTAATGTTTCGGTATCTTCGCCATGTATGATTGTGTCCCTCCTATCCCTTTTTCCTTTTCCATTACCTTGGTTCCAAACTTGGTTTTTAACATAACAAAAATTTAACATTATAATTTAATTTTTAAAATAACTAAACCTTGGTTCTCTAACATCACAAACTTAAAACACCATGAAGACTTTTTTCGAACACCTTATGGGCAAGCAATTTTCAACTCAAGAACACAAAAAAGTCTATTTTCCCTTTCTTCAACAACAATAACACAACTTCTGCTCCACACAACCATTATCATCACCGATAAATGCAAACAAATCGACAGCAAACTCAAATCATAACCCAAAACCATCGGACCAATATCGACTTCAATGACACGCTTGAAAATCCAATCATCAATACTCACCAAATGAAGAGAGCAAGCACACAGAGAAGATTCTTTGTTATTGTCCAAGATAGAGGAGAAGATAGGGCACGGAGAAGACGTCAGTTTTGAAAAAAATGAAGGAGAGAAGGAGGGTGGGGGTGGGGAAGAAGAGAGGTAGCAAACGCCTATGTTTAAACAAACGGTAGGATGACATCGTTTGTCGTCCCACAAACGACGTCGTCCTATTGTCTGTTTAATTTTTCCCATCTGGTACGTTTGGCGACAAATCTACATTTTGTCGCTAAATGTAAAACGTTTGTTACGAAAATAAAATAGCGTTGCAAATTGTACAACATTTTGCTACCAAATTGATATATCATCGCTAATACTAAACCTTTTACCTTTTTCCAATAGTCAAAATTATCGTCGACTATCACTCCAATTCGCTACCAATTATACCCAACGTCACCAAAACCCAAGCATTTTCTTTACATTCTTAGTTTTTTTAATTGATTAACAGTCGACGGTTTTTGCAACAAAGTAAGTTTAGTTGCAGAAGACTATTTCCGCGACCAACCACCACACTTAGTTGCAAATGGTAGACAATTTACTACCAAATTTCCACATCATCGCCCAAAATCGAAGCGATTTCTTTACTTTCTTAATTTTCTTAATTTATTAATATATGTGAGGCATTCCTAATACATCATACAAAATGTTATATTAATCTTCTCACTTATATATGCAATTGTGCTTCATTTGCTTAATTTTAGGGAATAACTAATCTTTAATTTTAATTTATTAGAAATAGTTTTGTAATTATATTACAATGTCTTGTTATAATAATTAAAATGTATAGTTTTTTTAGATACGTTTTTTGAAATTATAATAACTAAAATCTATAATTTTCTTAAAATTGTAAGTCAATTATAATTTATTTGAAGGGTCAAAAAATTAATTTAGAAATAGTTTTCAATTGAATAATTTAATTTTTTATTCAAATTATGTTTTATTTGGAATAGGAAAATAAATTACTAAAAATTATTTATGAACCCACGGGCTTTGGCGACGAACCATGTATTAGTCGCTACATCTGACGTTTATCAACTAAATACAATAGATCGTAGCAAATTAATTAATAGTACTTCCAATCAACTATAGTAAACAAGAAACAACATTGTTTACCTAAACAAGAAAAACGATGTCGTTTTGTATTAGGTTTTCAATGACAACCACAATAAAGGCTACTCCATTCTCATTCAAGCCGTCAACATTTCTCAAAATCCTCTCTTCTGTTTGGTTTATGTATTGTGGTCATCACTGTCGAAGAACCATCATTAACTGAATCGGTATTGTTCTTTTGTTATATTTTCATTAAGGAAGTTGTAATAAGTTTAAATTATACCTTTATATGTTTATTGTGAGTTTTTAATTATGCATTTGATGTATGAGTTGTGTTTATGGTTGTGTTTTGAAGATGATTTATTGTCTGTCTTTGTCATTTGTATATGGGTTGGCTTCTTTCGAACGACCTTTAACACTTACCTAATCAAAGCTTCGTAACTATTTGATGAAAGGTCTTCAAAAATATTTTACTTTTATTCATTTCCATTAATAGTAATATAGCCAAATATTGA
Organism: Erythroxylum orinocense; assembly: GCA_025531955.1. Classification (NCBI taxonomy): domain Eukaryota; kingdom Viridiplantae; phylum Streptophyta; class Magnoliopsida; order Malpighiales; family Erythroxylaceae; genus Erythroxylum; species Erythroxylum orinocense. Next base: position 21,766,461 of record JANZLX010000009.1, read on the forward strand.
TAATACTGTATTCTGTACATCAAGAACGTAGTCATGTCTATTCTACTTTAAATTCTAAATTTTGCGTGTGACACAAACTACACAATAAATTTCTGAAATTTTAACCATGGAAACTTTTCATATCATTAGGCATATTGAAGATGTATAAGTGCAAAACTGGATTACTTTCACTTATCGTCGAAATTGTAGTTGAACATATCATCATTTTATTCTAAATCAACTTTTTCATAATATACCTCTTAACATTATTAATCAAGGAATGTCGACATGGTGACTAGTTTTGGATGGTACTAATTCATTCAATTTGGAGGAATGTGGCAAAATTGTCCCTACTGAAGAAATAAACAACGCAGAAAAATCTCCACTTCATACACTAATGATCCTTTGCCTTCCATGGCCGATCTTCTGCTTCAAGGTGCTTAGTATCATCTAAACAATGTCACTTTCCTTATAATGTACATCTCATTTCCTTTTATGAAGCTATTATATATTAACATTTGATGGTATATACTGCATGTTGTTTTAAGTTTCCTTGAATCTTGAACATAACATGTATGCCCATGGAGACGGAAGCGATGTCACAATGGTCCGTAAAGGATTAAGGAATTCGGTTGATGTGAAAAATTCGACAATTCCACAAACTTCGTCTGGTCATTCACGTATGCATGTCACTCCAATTTCAGTTTGTTTAACAGTTTACTTATATGACAATATCTAAGTTCTATACTGATTGTGTTTTAGGTAAACTATTTCATACTGGCAGTTCATCTTGAGAATGTCTTCCATACTAAATCTAGTGACTTATTCACTGTAGCCTCTACAAGTTTAGCTATAGTGAAAACGTTGTTGTAAGATGGTGTGAAAAACTCTACACCTGAGGGAAGAACTATCATTGTTCCAATTGGTGCCTTCGAAAGTGCAAGGACCCTCCTCGGGAATCTAGACATTGGGGACTCATTCACCTTTACCAACTCTTATATCACTTGGAATCCAAAAAAATAATTATATCATTGTCATTTATCGATGCAATCAACTAGACTCAACTTTAAAGTTGATTTATTATTGTATTTATAAGAATTTATCAAAAAACCTCTCTCTGGTTAGGGATTAAGCTGCGCACTATTGAGTTTGGACTGTTATTGTTCTTGTACTGTAATTGTAAGAATTGTTAACCTTTCATATATCATATAATTATATTGATACAATTATTAACATTTTTATAACTAATTTTTACACTGTTACTAATTATTAATGATTAATTAATACTACTGCTTAACACTTAAAATTATGTTATGCGTGTTTTTTTCAACAACACGTTGTAAACATTTAAAATAAATCTACAGTAACAAATATCTTAACTATGATAGATTATAAAATTGTTAGTTTAACAAATTTGGAAAATGTGAACCCTTTGGTGATGATTTTGGCAAATGGTCGCAAAATGCATTGCAAATTATTATGGAACCTTCCGAGTGTGGACCATTTGGTGACGATTTTAGAAATCATCACTGAACGTGGACCTTTTTGTGACGATTTTAGAAATCGTCACTAAATGTGGACTATTTGGTAACGATTTTCAAAATTCGTCACCAAATGGTAACTTTTAGTGACAATGTGAAAAACGCAGCAAAAAACGCGTAGCTAAATGTCTATGAACCTTTGGTGACAATTTCTCAAATTTGTTACCGAACATCTTTTTAGCAACGAACATAATCGTCACTAATCATGCCCTTTGGTGACGATTTCGTAAATTAGTCACTAAATGTTTACCAAATTATGGTGACGATATCTGAAAAGCGTCACCAAAAGTTTATTTATCGACGAACATCAAAAATCATCACCCAATGTGGACCATTTTGTGACGATTTTTGGCATTTGTCACTAAATGTTCACCATTTAGGGACGATTTTTGTAATTCGACCCAAAATATTGATCCTTTTGTGACGTTTTTGTAATTAGGCGCTAAAAAGTTAGTTTTAAGGACGATTTTACAAATCGTTGCAATATGGTCACTTATAGTGACATTTTTTGGAACATCGCCAAAAAAACGTAGCTAAATGTCTTCTTTGTTGTAGTGAATTATCAATCACAAAAATATTGTAGATCTACGATCAAATCATAAACAAAAATTGTATTGTACAAATATTGTGCTTATTTTAGATTTAACCCCTATTGGATTCAAAGTTAAACTGGTATGATAAGAGGTCTAAGGTTTAATTGATATTAGATTGTCATAATATCCACTAAATATTTGAAATATTATTGAAAGAGATTCCTTTTATATATAGAAGAATTTGAAGTTTAATTGAAATAAGAGATTGTTAAATAAAAATTTATTGATTTATTTTAGTTTATAAGAGCTTATTAATTTACAAAAATTGACCGATTAATTAATAAATTGATTTATTTTTAATAACAAAAGTTATTAAAGTAAATTGAACATGAAAATTAAAAATTGAACAAAAAAGTTAAACAGTTTAAAATTTTTACCATTAAACCGGTAGAATCAGTTGAGGTTTTTTAATCATTGGCCCTAACTACTCATTTAATTTTATTTTAGTTGTACATTTATTACATGTCTAATTCATTAAAGTACTTTTGAAGTAATTATTTGAACCTCAAACCCTAATTCGTGTATCATAGTTCGTTGTTAGGTTGATCTTATATCCTGCTTAAGACATGAATTTATTTATTTAATTTGTCAGCTTCACGTATTCTACTGCACGATTTGAACCGTCAAATAAGGTATCGACTCCAAATGCAAAGTATTTCTTCGGCTTTACTAAAACCAGAAACACTGAAACTTCACTTACAGTAAAACCTTTATAAATGAATATTTTTGGGACCTGAAAAATTATTATCTTATACGGGGTTATTAATTTATCGATAAATGAATATTTTATTAATTTATCAATAAATTAATATTTATTAATTTATAGAATAATTTTTATTTTGTACATTATATTTGTTAAATTAAACAATTAGTTTTTCCGTAACTAAGAAAAGAAAATAAATAAACAATTAATTAATGATGGTGAATTGTATCTAAGTTTATTAATCTTGTCAAAAATAAGTTTATTAATCTTAAATTAGCGTGATTCAAAATAGAGTGCAT
>JANZLX010000009.1:21777722-21794060 GCA_025531955.1 Erythroxylum orinocense
ATTAATTATATTTTGTAATTATTTTAATTAATTAGCTTTTATCTTAATTAATTAAAGTTATTAATTAATTATATTTTTTAATTAATTACATTTTATTTATATTTAATTAAAAATATTTAATTAATAAAAATTTAAAAAACTAAAAAATTTGAACAATCATTCTCATTCCTCTGAGTTACCAGAGGAATGAGATATTACCAAAAAATAAGGTATATTTATGATACCTGTGTAATGAAAGGACTCCACCAAACGTTAGTTTTCAAAATATACCCATAACTTTTATCCCATACCCCCCAAATAAGCATGCCCTTAGATTCATTCTAGCTAAGAATTCTATATGTACATAAAGACGATCTGATCAAGCCGAAAATTTGTAATTTTTTAGGAGTTTACCCATGGCTGCCTAGGTTGGAAAAGTACGTGGAATATACTTCTTGATTATTGCGTCAAATTAAGATTGCATGCCATTGAGAAACATTTTTTTCCAATTAAGGTTTACTAAAATTAATTGCGTCCTCTAACCTTTCCAAAACTTCAAATTACTAAACAATTTTAGTAGTGTCAAGAGTTTATTATTGTTTATTTGTATTGAATTTATCCTTTTATTTTGATCTAAATAAAATTTTTAAAGCACTTTAATTAGTCAAATTGTCAAGAATTATTATTACGACTCTTTTTATTAAAAAATTTCTAATTGATTATGTTTTGTTATTTAACGTTATAGGGATTAATTTGACAATAGATAAGTGTCTTTAATTTTCTTGTCTCGTAATTTAGTTTTTCAACTAAGCACTCACCAAATTTTGATCAAAAAAATTGTGTGCACTTTATTTAAGAGTTCTTTCAAATACTTAGTATGTGTTATATCCCTAAGTTTAAATTATAGAATTATGTGAATGTTGGTGAGCCTTAGCCGATGTTTGACACTTAAAACGATGGAACAAAACAAAGACTTGCAAGTAGGTAAGAAAAACAGGCATTAATGTCGATGAGTTGGCATGTATTGGTGCACATTGGTGAAAATCTTCAACAAGATGCAAGATTCAGATGTAAGACCAAAGGATAGCTTTGAATGGACCTTAGGTTGAAGGTTAGCTAGACCACATATATGAGGGAGATATGTGAGATCTCTAAGGATTTAATATGTGCTCAAATAGAAGGATCATGACTAATGGACATGACATGGGTAAGTATTGGACTGGACTAGTGTGCAATGAAAGGCTTCATACTTGGATCACTCAACATCAATGGATAGAGATTAAGGAAAAATCTTGGATGATGTGAGAAATAAGATCATAGTAAATATACATCAATTCTAAATGATAATTACCACGTGGGAGGATCATCTGAAGATGGTGGAGCTCTTCATAGATATGAATTTATCTTTTCTAATTAAAATGTAATCAGTTATCTTGTTAGTTGTGATATAGCTAAATCCTACCAGATAAATTTATATTTAGATAAGGGTATCATCCAATTAGTTATTGTGATGTAATCTGATAAGGATAGAGATGATCTAGTTAGTTTAGTTCAATTAGGATTATGAAGCCAGATGTACCTATAAATAACCTATTTAAGGCTTGCTTTTAGGAACAAAGATCAAGAGGAAGGTAACACATTAAGAGAGAACATTTCTTTATATGCTTTATGAAAAGTAATAAATATTAGTTTTTACCGTAGCTTTTGTATGTTTATTCTTGCTTGTGATTATTTAATGCTTTCATAGTATTCTTACTTGAATCTAAGAGTAAACATTGCGAGAGTCGTGAGGCTTTTGAGAACAAAGCTATGTTGGTCAATAAACATATGAGAAGGTTGAATCTTGCTTAAATAAACCTAAGTGAGATTGTCATGCAAAGGAATAGGAATAACTTTAGTACAAGTTTGGTGTCTAGGAAAACCTTTATAATAACTAGTATCAGAGCCAAAATATTGATAGTGGGAAGCAGTAATTTGACAGAGCACGTCAACATAGTGGAGGCACTCATAGGTCAAATTACTCAAGGGGAGGAAGAGATCTCTTCCTGCTCATCTTGGTTTGAGATTTTGGAGGAATAGATCCAAAAATTGCAGAATTAAATAGCTGACTTAATGAAGGCACAAGAGGATTCTAGATTGGAGATCACAATCCTAAGCATGCCATCGTGACACAAGATATTGGACATGCCAAAAGCGCTTTGGTAAAGGTACCAGAGTCCTAAGTTTTTTTTATAAGAAATGAAGTGCCAAGGAGCTCAAAATTTGTTTTGGGGAACATAAAGAAATACTTTACAGTGGCAAAGGTTTTTGATTTAGAGGAGGTGTTAATTACAACTACGTATACGGTGAAGGATGTAAAATTGTGGTAGAGAATGATAACCTCTAATGACATCAATGCAGATAGACCTCTAACGGACCAATTCCTCCCTAACAACATTTCATAGCTTGTGAAAGAAGCTTTGAAACGTTTAAAGCCATATGGTTTGGTGTGGGGTTATGTGAGGAGATTCAGAAATTTGATGTTGGATGTATATAATGCATTTGAGGAAGAAAAGTTCAACTTCATAAACGGCTTCTGAGGTTAGGCACAAATAGAGCTTCAAAGGTACAATATAAAAGACTTATCAAGAGTGATGATAGTGGCTGCGGATGCCTTGAAGGATCTCCAAATGCCACCACCAATTTAAACTAGCAACAAGGGCAAGAAGAATGGTAGGGCACAGAATAGATATGAGAAAAGCGAGGAGAAGGTATGTGAATCTTCTTAATGCAAGTCTAAGAAATAAACATTACGGGATATTGTTTGTTTCATTTGTAAAGGGCCTCATTTTGCTCGTGAATGCCTAAAATAGAAGGTAAATGAGGAGCAAATGAATTCCAAGATTATAAAGGATTAAGGAGAGGTAGAGGATGACTAGACTAAAAAAGTCTACCTCAATAATTATACTATGTTAGGCATAATGGGCCTTATGAAAGAGTGCCCAAATAAAAACAAGGACAAACCAGACAGAGAGAGAACATGGTACGTTAGAGATGTGTCAATGACTAAGGAATCTTCTAGGGAACCATATTTGGATGAGTGGCTACAAATTATTTTCACAAAGTTGTCGAGTTCTTCTGGTGTGTGTGGTTTGTTAGACCCCTAAGTCTAAATTGCATAATCGTGCGGTGTTGACGAGCCTTGGCCAATTTTGAAACTTAGGATGAAGAAACAATGTATAGGCTTACAAGTAGGTAAGAAAAACGGACATTATTGATGAGTTGACACATATTAATGCAAATTGGCAAAAATATTCAACAAGATGCAAGATTCAGATGTAAGACTAAGAGATAACTTGAAATGGACCTTGGGTTGAAGGTTAGCTGCATCATGTGCATAAGGGAGACATCCGAGAGCTTTAAAGACTTAAGGTATACTGAAATAGATGGATCATGAGTAACGGACTTGACATGGGTAAGCACTAGATCGGACTAGTGCGATATGAAAGGCGTTGGGCTTGGATGACTCATCATCAATGGATAGAGAGCAAGGGAAAATCTTAGATGAAGTGACAGATAAGATCACAGTAGATATACATCAGCTCTAAAAGATAAAGACCATATGGGAGGATCATATGAAGATAGTGGAGTTCTTTAGGGATATGGATTTATCTTTCTTAATTGAATGAAATCTCTTATCTTCTTAGTTGTAATGTAGCTAAATCCTATCAGATAAAATCCTATTTAGATGAGAGTGTCATCCAATTAGTTAGTTTGATGTGATCTGATAAGGGTAGATGTGATCTATTTAGTTCAGTTTAATTGGGATTATGAATTTTAAAGTCAGAGGTGCCTATAAATAGCTTATTTGAGTTTTTGCCCCTAGAAACAAAGATAGACACGAAGGGAACACATTGAGAGACATCATTATTTTATATACTTTAGGAGAAGTAATAGAGGTTAGTTTTTATCGTAGCTCTTATATGTTTATTGTTGCTTATGATTATTTAACGTTTTCTTAATATTCTTACTTGAGGAGCCATCATCATCATCACCCAGTCCGAAATCCCGCAATGAAGTAGGGTTCGGGGAGGTCCGATAATACGCAGCCTTACTCCTATATAGTAGGGAGGCTATTTCCGGTGGACCCACATGCAAATGAGACAATATAAAATGATGCAGAGAGATAAAATTAAGAAAATAGAATAACAATACAAGACAAAAAGGTAATACAAAAATTAATAAAAGGATAAAAGTAGTGGATTAATAATAACAATAATAATAATAGTGAAAATACTAATAGAAGAGAAGATTTAAAAAAAAAACTATTACCTTACAACAGTGACAGTATCTTCAACAGTAGGGAACAATGCAGGCACGAAAGATAGAAACGGAAATGGGAAGGTAACGTAGGAAAACAATTAAAAGACTCAATGCCCATGCAAGTACTTTGGACCAATAGGAAAAGGAAATAACAACCAACCACATGAAATAATTATGTAAATAAAATTATAAGAAATACATAAATAAATAAGATATAAATAAGAAATATACCTGAAAATGGCCAGACCTATAAATACTTGCTAATCTGTCGGCTGAAATGAAAGAATAGCTATCCCAAAAGACCCCACCTGTCTGTCAAAATTCATAGCACGTCCAGTTTTAAATACTAATAGCACATAAAAAAGATTGATGAATTAGTGTGCATCTAGCAATAAATGTTCAACGGCACCATGTCAGAAGCCTGATAAATCTAAGGAGAAGATTTGCGTTCAACTATCAATAGGCTGAGAAATCTAAGGGAGAAGACAAGTGATATGCCATACGAAAATTTTAGCATAATTTTCAACTGCTGTGCCTGTAGCCAAATCATCTTCTTCCCCTACCAACATGTTGGTTCTGACTGAGCAAGAGCCCCATACAGAGCTTCGTAGATGATCACCAGCTAGCTTTATCCATAACGATGTCACCCATTAACGGTTACATCGCACTCAGTTTGGGTAATGAAAAGAGACCCAAAACCTAACTTTGCAGATAACAAAATTGATCATAGCAGCAAACCTAAAAGAAGATGGGTAAACACAAGAGCCATATCGTAATAGCAGACTTACTAAAAACAAGGATGTACAGACATAAAGGAAACAATAACAAAAAAAATCCCCGACAAAGATGTCTTGAACTGCCAAACTTACCCGTTACAAAAGGACAGAAGCCATGCATGGAGATGGTCAGAAAAAAAAAACAATTTTTTAAACATGAATATTACACATTCCACAGACACCAAGGTGTCACCCAAAATTGGAGAAGAAAGAGTGAAAAACGAAACCTGGATAATTACCGGTGAAACCAATCCAGAGATTAACAGCCTCGAATAAGGAACCAATCGCCTCTATCGCCCCTTAGAACTTCCACCTTCACAAATGGCGGTTTGAATCTCGACTCCTAAAAAACGAAGCCAACCCACGGAAAAATCTCCCTATCCTACCTCCACCGCTCTCTCTCCCATGACTCCCCCCTACGAAACCCTCCGTCTGTTGCCGCCAAAGATAGCAAAATATTGAAAACATCCTTGGAAGATTTTTTTCGAATCGTCCTCCTTCATTTGCTTGAGCTGATGCAAAACCTCAAGGCACTCAGCAAAACGTCGGGACTGGAAATGAAAAGCGGCATCCTTAGTAAGTGCAGCAGTGACCGAGAGTACGATGAAGTTAAATCTTACTTGAGTGTTAGAGTTAAACACAATAAGCATTGTGAGACATTCAAGAATAAGGTTTTGTTGGTCAACGATCACTTAGGAAGGCTGAGTCTCACTTAAATAGACCTAAGTGAGATTGTCATGCAAAAATGTTGGTACAACTTTAGTATAAATTTGGTGCAAAGCAAAACTTTGTAACAGTATGCACGTTAACGAAACATTTTATCAAACAAATGTTGTGTAATATAACTTTAACTATTTAGGGACTTAGTAAAATTCCACAAGTAAAGTGTAAACGTAAAGGATTATCCTAGCAAACTTATAAGCAATTTCTAACTAAATTTATGCAACTTAACCAACAAAGCACTTAAGCATGTCTTAGGGGCCTTTTTACGATCACCTTATATACATTAACTTTAAATACACTTTGGGGTAGAAAATAAATGAACATTTAATATATACAAGTTTATCAATGTGTTACCAATGATAAATACATAGAATGAGGGCTTAAAACAAGCTAAGTAACCATTTTTTTTTACCTATATCACTTAGATATATATAGGACAATAATTTGGAGAAGTTAAAACAATTTATATATCAACATACGTGACTTTTCCAACCATCATGCTTGTTCCTACAGAAGCTATCCTAATAAGTGTCTGTTCAGTTTTGCTCGAATTAACATGAATGTTGGATGTTCTAACTAAGGCATCTAACTATCAACTAACATAACTAAAGATTGACATAACTAAGATAACCTAATTAACTGTCAAAACATAAATGTCACTACTAATAACTAATGTAAACTTTTGTTTATCGATAATATCAATATGATGTCTATTAAAAGATATAAGAGGTTATTAGTAATGATATAACCTAAAGAAAGATATGTTCACCCAATATAACTTAACATGCCAAATGTGAGTTCTGAAAAGGTAGATTGAACATATAAACAAGTGAACTCAGGTATTAGGTACGCATTAAAAATAATGTAAGTCAAATTTTCAACTTATATTATGTGAGGATCCTTTGAGGCTATATGAACCTCAAATTAAAATATTCCTTTTACTTGAGCTCTGGTTCTAGATAATTGAGTTAATGGTTGCTATATTAGAATATTACTAGAAATTTAAGAATGAATCAACATAATGGGACATTCTAGGAAGGTGAGTTAGTTTGATTAAAAAATATTGAGAAACGAAGAAAATCATTATAAATTTGAGTTTGAATAAAGATGTATTAAAAAAAGTCCACGTTTTATGTAGAAAGCAATACAAATATGAAGCATTTATATAATAAGAATGAGATAATGATTGATATAGTAAATAATCTAGGGTAAAGTATGTTAAATTCATTGAAGGGTCAATTTAATAGTTGAAAAGTCAAATATTTCTAACAAATGAATCATAATGTGCTCTCATAATATATTGGTCACATGAGGTATTAAACAAGTATGGGAATTGCATAATCATTTTGTTTTTGGTCCATTAACATCATTATGTGTGAGTAAGAGATGATGGATAAACACATACAATGAATTAATAAGTTAATTTGAAATATTAAATCTCAAAACTGTCAAGCAATTATACTCTAAAAATCATATTTACAAGAATGATAAATAATATGAAATAGGAAGAGATTTTGAATAAGAGAAAACATGTTGAAGGGATTATTTAAATGATTTTTGTTCAAACGATCTTGTTTAAATAATCCCTTCAACAAGGTTGTATGTACTTCACTTGGCAATGATGTTAAACACCTTTTCTACATATCAATGGAGCATTCTATCAAACATGTGTTATGCAATACTTCTTTAACTCTTTAAAGACTTATTTGATTTCACCAAGTACAATATGTGTGTAAAGGACTATCTTAGCAAGCATATAAACAACTTCAAACTAGATTTAGGTAACTTAACCAATAAAACACTCAAACATTCTTAAGGGACATTGTCATTTTTTTGTATTTTTTATTTATATAGTTATTTGCTTATGTATTTAACTATTGTTTTCTTTCAACCATTTTCAGAAACCCCTCTTTTTTTGTTAATCTTTCGAAAATAGTCATTCTATTAGTTAGAGGTAAGGTTGCATACTTCTTAACCTCTTCAGACTCTCGCATCTCAAGGTAATTCCTACTAGAACGAATATATAGAAGTAAGGAATGCAACCTTACCTCTAGCTAATAAATACAACCTTATTTGTTAATAAATAATAAATATTTGTTATTACCAATATTTATTAATAAATACATAAACTAAGGGCTTGAAACAAACTAAGTAACCATTTTCTGTCTATATAACATAAATATATATAAGAACAGTTTCTATAGCAACCATCACGAGTGTTTCAACCAATATGCCTGCTTCTGTAAAAGTTATCTTAACAGTTGCTTGTGAGTTTTGTTCCAAGCAATATAACTATTGGATGGTCAAATTTATACATCTAACTATCAACAAAAATAATTAAAAAATCGACATAATCTACACAATCAAATTAACTATCAAAATATGATTTCCACTATTAATAAAAAATATGAACATTGGTTTATGTAGAATCCATCTCTTAAGCTATCAATTTTCTCATATCAGTACCCAACACTATCAGTAGCCTAAGTGAACTCATCCCATCGAAAAATGGATATGCACCCTTATAACCTTTTTTTAATAATTTTGATTACACCAACTTGTTGTCCAATATATCACCCTTATACTTCAACCTTCAACTAAAAAGAGGGTCTTGTAATACGTATCCCGGATTGAACATGAAAGGGCAAGAAACGAAGAAATGCGGAAATACCTGATTTTGATCTCCGTAACTTTAAAAGAGCTTTTCGAAGCCGAAACGAGCGCGAACCCACTGCCACCGTCACAAGAACTCCTCTTCGAGACACGAGTAAGGTCTTTCTATCTACAGTTTTATCAAAACGTAAGCTCTCTTCATGGGTCAGAGAATCCTTATGCTTACGATTGATTATCTGAGCAACTACAGGAGACCTTAATCTTTATATATAGCTTCCATATCGAGCTTCTCCATCACAAGGCTAATATGAGTCTAGTCCACATTGATCAGGATCCTTTTTTCCACCTAGACTTTGACCCATTGATTTAGATCATTTATTGAGCCACTTTATTATTTTTATTTAGACAAATTATGTAACGTAACCGATAAGTTATTAAAAAACTAAAAAATGCAATTAAATATTGTCCAACTTTATGGGAAATTACAAAAATGTCTAATAATCTCCCCCTTGGACAATACTTAATTGCAGTGTTAACTTTAGTTTAAAAACATTTTAAAAACTCTGTTAAGTCATACTATTGTATTAGTCGACTAGGTTTTAGAAACAAAACATTTGATCCAATGATAACTAAAGTCCATCATTCCATCCTGCAAGGCTTTCAATACCGAAAAGTATCAAATGCATGTATCATGTGTGACACAGATTCAATACAATCATGTATACCTAATACCTCACTAACATGAATGAAAAAATGAAGTGTGACAAACTAGGATGATACCTTTACGATTTAAATTATATCATCTTCGTTTGTAGGTCTCGATTTCTCCAACTTTATGCTAAACTGCATTAAAGAAATCCTGCTTTCTTTCACCGAATGCTAAACGGCATTAAAGAAAACTTGTTTTCTCTCACTGAATTTTAAACAACATTAGAGAAAACCTTTATGTTCTCTAACTAAATGCTAAACTGCATTAGAGAACCTTTATGAGATTAAAAACTTATATCCCCCTATGTTATATCAAATTTCATGGTTATCTGTTTAAAACTGTATGCGTCTAAATGACATAGGTACAAGGTCAATCTGTATATATGCCCAATAAACTTTAAATTCTTAAGATCGACATAAATCTTAAGACTTTTATACGTATTATGACAATGTATGATAACACGTATTATAAAAGGACAAATGATAATCATCTCTATTGATGAACCATCATACTGTCATAATACATCAAAATGTACAAATGTACATGGAGCAAACATAACAATCCCCTAACTAACAATGTCTAAGGACGTCAAAACACCCATACTGTATACTTGTGTCATAAACATAAGTGGGTGAAATCCTTTAGTTAAAGGATCGACTAACTTTTCCTCAATCTTTAGATGCTCAAAACCTTAATGTGACCTTTTTGTATCACCACCTTTATGATCAAATAATTGACTTTTAAATGTAAGACCCTGTGATATTCTTTGTTGTTATTAAACAACACGACAAGAAGATTCCAACAGTATAACCAAATGGGTCTAGCCACTGAATCAATCACACATAACTCGAAAATTAAGCTCTGAGCTAAACCGTCTGTAAAACAGCCCCATACCATGCACTTTGCATGCATAGTTGAGGAAATTACTCATATCTACTTGACACACTTCCATGACATTGAACCATTTGCAAACTTAAAACTGTAACCTTAAGTGGACTTTCAGTTATCCAGACACATGACTAAAATTTTAATCTGAATTCCCTACGATGTTCAGTTTGTTGACTTTTTTATATGTCAACATATAATCCTTAATTCCCTTTAGTATCTTAACACTCGCTTGACTGTATTTCAATGGTCTACACCTGGGTTAAACATATATTGACCAAACAGTCAAATGGTGAATGCAATGTCCTGTCTAGTATATAGCCGAGCATACATCAGGCTATCAACCGTACTAAAATACAGAACATTCATCATAATCTCTCTCTTTACTTTATTCTTTGGATACTAGATTATCTCTCACTATGAGAGATAGGTGCTATTACAATTTTATTGTTAACTGTATTAAACTTTTGTAACACATACTCAATGTATACATTCTATGAGAGGTTTTATGATTGTTGAGATTTGTCCCAGTGAATCTGAATAATTAAGACAAAAGATGTTGTACCAAGGTCTTTCATGTCAAAGTTCTTGACCAAAAGTTTCTTAACCTCATACAACATGGTAAAGTAATTTGACGTGAGCAATATATCGTCCACTTGCAGTAATAGGAAGATAACTTTGCTCCCCCTGTCCTCATAATACAAGCATATTTTTAATTTTATTTTCCATGAAGACAAAAGAGGCCAAACCTTATCAAATGTAAGGTATCACTGTTAGGAGGTTTGATATAAACTATATATTAATCTGCTTAATGTGCAAACCCTGTCAGTTCTATCTGGATCCTGAAATCCTTCAGGTTGTACCATATAGACCACTTCATAAGGTCTTTACGTAAGAAAGCAGTTTTGACAGCCATCTGATGTAACTCTATATCATCATGAGCTGCAATTGTCTTAATCACTCAAAATGTATCCTACGAGGATACGAGAGAAAAGGTAACATAAAGATAACCTTTCTCTCTAAGTAAACCATTACGCAACTGAGCGAGCCCATAAACTGTTGAACTTTATCCTGAAATCCTTTAGGTCTTAAAACTTCATTTACAACTGTCGGGTTTGCAGTTCTGATGCAAATCAACTAGCTCCCAGACTTTACTATACTTTATGGCTTGCTTCTTATCAGTCATTGCATCCCACCATAAATTTGCATTAGGTCCAGAAACAACTTCTATAAAAGTAACTGGATCCGTAACATGTCTAATAGTATAGTTATGTTCACTTGATAGACTATGAAATTAGATAAGATAATAGGTTATCTCACTCCAGTGGATTTACTTAAATGTATTAGATCTTGTACCCCCAGGAACCTCTATGTGTACAGGTATAGGTTATTGTTCCTGTACAGGCATGGTACAAAGACCTAGATCTACTGAATCTATCTGTATGAGTAGCGGGTACATGATAACTGTAGTATCCACCCTGCTATCATCCAAAAGGTCAAAGTACCCACTATCATCATAGACATCGTATTCCAGAAACTTAGTTGTTTTTAATTCCACTATTCTGGTCCCTTCTCTACATTAAAAGTTGTAGCTTTAAAGTGGTCAGGATATCTTACTAAATAGCAAAGAACATAACAAATATGCAATTTATCTTTATAAGGATTATACTACCTCAGTAGGCCAGCCCCATACACAAATGTATGCAAAATTAGGTTTCCACACTTTTAAATAATCAGGTAGAATAACCCTGTTCTGCATCAACTTATTCAAGTCTTTTAGGGTGCAGTTATGCCTTTCAGAAACACACCATTTTGCTCAGAACTACTCGACATAGTGAATTAAGTTACTATTCTAACTAATTCCAAATATATGAGAAACAGATCTTTTAAAGTCTTCAAACGCCATGTTTATCATGATGTTCTCCTCCACAGTTAAATTTGACTATCTTGATGAATTTTTCCAATTGGTTCTCAATCTTCAGTTTTTAAGCAAAAACATATAACTGTAAAGGGAATAATCATCAACAAATGTCATAATACATTTAGAATTACACAATGCAATTGTACAATGTCTACCAATATCTTTATGTATCATATTCAATAAGTCAAAAGCATAAGTTTATCTCAATGTCTTTATTAGTCAACTTACCTCTGCAACAGTAAGCACATGTTCCCATATCATCATAATCTAGAATTGAGAAATGCTTTCCTTGATCAATCTCTCAATCCTAGCTCTGAAAATGTGGCTTAAACTTTTATGTCACACTATGTATGACTTCTTATTCATCAGGGTCCTTCATTTCATAACTTGTTTAGCAAGATACGAAGAAGCATTTATCTAATTTGGGGTACGACACATTCAATATAAACCATATGACAAGAAAGTTGTACCATTATGTTTTGTATTAAACAACAACTGTATAACAGAAGCATTAAATACAAAACATTAACCCTCTTTGTCCAAAATTGATCAAAAGATCACATATAAAATGTGTTGTGTAGAAACCAAAATGAATCTTACTACAAGGTTTAGTACATACATCCCTGTAGATATTACTTTTACTTCTTCATTATTGTCAACAATCAGTTCCTCCTTCTCTTTAATTGGCTTTATCCTATATATGAACCACTGCATTGTGGAAGTACCTTGATCAGATTTTTCACTAAATAGCCCCCAAGTTCTTAATGCAACTATCGCAAATTAGATTCATAAATTGATAAGCCAAGTAGTAACTTGATGGTCTTAGTCTTTCCTTTTAGGCCTTATACTACTGGTTTCTTTATGTCCCTAGGACCTTTACCAGCACTAGTTTGACCAATATCAGAATGTGGAGAAGATTTAACAGGCTTCATCTTTATGATCCCTTTAATTGCTTCGAGGGTTGTAAGAGTATCAAACTTGAGTTTCTCCTCCTCAGCAATGCAATGGGCTATCAAAACATTGAAGTCTCATTCCTTATCCAACAAGTAATATGTCATCACGATATTACTAAACTCTGGAGGGTATTCAAATTCTGGTGAGCAATGAAGACATCAAGAAGAGGAATATTTAATATCTTCAGTCTTTTGTTAAGATGAATCATTCTGATATGTACTTCATTACTCCCCCTTCTCCTGTATATCTCATGAAGAATAATTCTTTCATCAAGGCACTTGTCTCAACATTAGGTGAGATTGTATATCTCTAGGAGACATTATCAAGAAACTTCTTCACTATGTTTACATCCGGAAGTCCACTTAGTAGATGGTCAGGTATGGATCTCTTAATGGTCGTCAGATATAATCTGTTAGACCGATCCCAAGCTTCATAGGATGTTTTATGAACTCTCGAGCTCATGGATGTAGGTGGAGATGGCCTATCCAACCGTATGGTCATATCAACCATAGCTATCTCTGTAGCATTCAATACATCCTCTGTCCACATCTTTGTATTGAAACCGGTCAGGGTTTCAATGGTGACACTGATTTTGTTGACCGAAAAGGTGACTTCAAAATAACAATGTTTAAATTAGCACAAATGTAAGACAATAACGATACTCAAAGCCATTAAATAGCATCTTTTAATGAAAATCCGGTCACACATATTATGAAAGACCTGTGGGCAAAATACATAATATATGCAACTAAACCTTCATATAAAAGCGATTAGAGTACAAACCATCCACTCTTATGACACTACCAACTATGGGTGAATAGATCATTCAAGCAATGACTTTCTTCTATCCAATGCCTTTATGCACATCCAAAATTTCATGCAAGGCCAACACCTGTGACCAGAATAACCAAACATAAGACCAGAGACATCCCCTAACATATAAGCAGAACAATTCAAAATACTGACTCAAAAGGCCACTATGGTGACCACATCCTTATCAGCACTCCAAAGTTTACAAACACAAGGGATACATCTTTATGTTATCCTCACATTCTTTATGGGCATATTATATGTGACAATGTAATATTAATAAATGTAAAAATCCGAATGTACAGTCTCATTGTCACACACTCGTGCTGAAGACATTATCTGAAAACTTCATTTGAGACTTTCGTAAAAGAAAAATCTCATTAAAGCAACTATCGGGCGTTACTGGACCCTAAACCGACCACTCGAGACACGAGAACCTCATGTATCTCCACTTATGGCAAGTTTGTTGCATGAAAATTCACTCAAAAATGGCTTCAGAATGTCTTAATTTCTTTTCCAAGCGACCATCATGCAATACCAAACACTAAAATTAAGATCCGAAACATAAAAACTTGAAGTATCTCCCTCATGTGATGTCTGAAGCATGAAAACTCACTCAAAATCGGATTCAAAATACCTTAATTCCTTTTTCTGGAGTTAAACTTTAATTTATTACTAATATAATAAATCCAAAAAAATGAAAAAAAAAACTCACTTTATGAATTTTTCGGACCTAAAAATTGACCCAAAACACTAGGAGCACCCTTACGAGAAATCTAAAACATTTTTGTGTTCTTTTTTCTTTGAAAATATTGTAGAAAAAACGTACAGCTAAAGGCAGCATGATGTTAGCACTATGTCAACACACTATAACGCTGATGTCATCTGTTGACACCAGCATGACGTCATCTGCATATGGAGTTTGAGCGACATGCCTCAACAATGAATGGGGCATGCTCAGCACGCACCAGACGAGGCCTACTCGCGCTTTTCTGATGGCGCATGCAACACACACACTGATATGTGGCACGACACCGTTCACCCACGTGTCGACCCGTGGCTAGCATGTGCTGAGCACGCGCCAAACGTACCACTCCTCAGGGAGGTACTATGAGCAGTCGGGCATATGTGGCACACGCACCCAACTGTCTCTGTCAGGTTGCCGAAAATTTGTGATTTTTAGCAAGTTTCGGGCTGGTTTTTCATTCTCTCGAGCTCGTTTTCACCCCGTTTCTTAAGGCTATACACATGTATAATACTTTTATACAATAAAAAGCAAGAAAAAAATCGAGAAACTGAAGTTAAAGCTCCAAAAACCTTATGGAGAGAAAACTGATAAATCTTCGTGTTTAGCTACCCAATCATGTCACCACTCTAATACCACATGTAATACGTAACGGTACCTTAGTTACGTATCCCGGATCGAACGTGAAAGGGAAAGAAATGAATAAACGCAAAAATACTTGATTTCGGTCTTCATAACTTCAAACGAGCTTTCTGAAGCTCAAACGAGCGCGAATCCACTGCCACCTTCACGAGAACTCCTCTCCGGGATAGGGGTAAGGTCATTCTATATTTTTCTCAAAACGTAAGGTCTCTTAACGGATAAGAGAATCCTTATGCTTACGATTGATTATCTGAGCAACTGCAAGAGACCTTAACCTTTATATATAGCTTCCATATCATGCTTTCCCATCACAAGGCCGATATGGGTTTGGTCCACACTGATCGGGATCTATTTTTTCACCTGAACTTCGACCTATTAATTTAAATCATTTATTTTGATCAAATTACGTAACTTAACCAATAAGTTATTAAAAAATCAAAAAATACAATTAAATATTATCCAACTTTATGGGAAATTACAAAAATGCCTAATAGATCTCACCAGAGGAACGAATACTGTTCCGGAATGATATTTGTTCCTTTAATACCAGCTATTAATACCGGTCAATACCGTCATTTTTTGTTCGATATCGGCCGGTATGTACAATACAGGGACATACCGGCTGGTACCATAAAATTTGGAAAAGTGAAGGACCTATTTGAAATTTTTTAAAATTTTGCCTAAAATGCTAAACCTAAACCGACCCCCCTATGCATGTTTTGTGATTGTTAGAAATGGAAATTGTTTTATGAATGTTTTGTGATTAATGAAAATGAAAATTGTTAGAAATGGAAATTTTTTATGAATGTATTGTGATTATTGGAAATGGAAATGAAAATTGTTGGAAATGGAAATGAAATTATGAATGTTTTTTTATTAATGGAAATGGAAATTGTTGAAATTTGTTGGAAATGGAAATGGAAATTGTTGGAAATTGTTTTATGAATGTTTTGTGATTAATGGAAATGAAAATTGTTTATGTATGTTTTGTGATTGTTGGAAATAGGGATGGCAATGGGTAGGGTTCGGTTCGGGTTTTACTCTACCCATATCCATATCCATTTTTTATGACTCCACCCATATCCATATCCATAACCATCGGTTTTTACAATTTACTACCCATATCTAAATCCATTGGGTTGTTCGGGTTTTTGGATATCTATCAGGTTTGTATAGCACATAAAAATATAACTTCTAAATATAAAATATAAAGAGTAGATTTTTGCAAACGCTCCAAATCAAAATTACTTTAATAATAATAAGTCAAGATTTTGATTTG
>JANZLX010000009.1:21802919-21813175 GCA_025531955.1 Erythroxylum orinocense
TGTTTTCTACGTGAAGATCATCACAGAAGGTTACCAATCAATGGATCCAAACGGTAACGCACCATTCGGCCAGAATCAGGCTGAACCAGGTTGAAATTTAATTCAAGAACATGGTGCATTCCACATTCAACCCCTTATAAGCACCGAAATTGGCAATACATTCGTCCAATTGGGTAGTTTTGAAGACTTTGCAGCCTCTTTCGTGCAGTTTATGTCGTCTAGAATGTTATGAAAATGGTCCCCCCGGCTATTAAAGCCTACTTATTGCCCCTCCTCGACCTCTCCTTCTTCTTAATGAGACGTGTGTTAATGGCCATTGTAGTATTGTACTCTACCATGTCGTCCACTGTACTATCTCAACTGTTCTACCAATCTTCGCGTTAAGCAAAGCGAGTACATGTAATCAATAAGTGTAATTGTAAAGCGAAACTAGAGATGGCCTACACGGCATGTCGTTTTCCGAATATTGCAACTATACATATTCTCTTTAAAGCTTGTGTGGCACTGGCAAGCGATCCTTGTTAAAGGTTTCCATTTTCTTGGAGAATTTTAGGAAAGGAATGTATCATGAAAAGGATAGTTTAAGTTAATATATACACGGCTCCTGCTTGGTTTAAACTTCTTGTTAGTTTAAGCAATCATGCAACTATAATACTAGTTTACAGGTCAGATCCAGAAATTTTTTTACATCCTCGTAACCTGCTCTATTGTGTTGGACTAACGAAACAAAATATCAGTTTGTGTTGGCATAAGAAGAGATCAATTAACGACCTTCTTCTTCGTTAGGTTAAGCTCTGAAACATTGTTTATTGGGTAAATTTCTGAATTAAACATCTCTGCTTTTTACTTTTATGCAAGCTGCATCATAGTTATCATCATGATCCACGCCTCGGCCACCTATCATGTTCAATGTTATTGTGGTCAGGACAAGCGCATTATGATACTTGTCCTTCTTCGACCTTCTTTTCTCTGTTCCTTATTCTTTTTTCAACAGTCGTTGGAAAGACCAAATATGACATGAGCACAACGAAACCAGTGACACTACATAGATACATATATAAATAATGACGTGTGAGTATCAGTATGCGTAAATTTGACAGTACTAGATTAAAAGAATACAGCCACTCTTTTGTATCATCATCTCTCAATGACTCATTTGGTTAATTGCTTCAATTCACCCCACCTGTTTCTTTAATCACGCCACCAAAGTTCAAAAGTCAACTCTTTCTATGTTACGGGTTAATTAAGTTGAGATATAATTGGATAGAGATTGTCGGGCGCCGTAGGAGCTTGAATGATTCAAACCCTTTCCCAAAAACAGGGGTTGTGTGAACAACCGCGTGGATCTACTTCAACTGGAAGCTGAGGCTGAGAAAAACCACTTTGCCCCCGAAAGCGATGACCTAACATGGTAGGAAGTAGGATTTCAGGTGTCTCTTATATTGGAAGCTGTGAGCTTGAATTTTATTTTGCAAAGAGGTTTATTTGTGTTTAGCAATAAAATTTTACTAATCCGTCTTTTTCTTCATTAATTTAAAATATATTTAAAAATTAGTAATTAAAATATCTACAATTACGCATAGTAGGAGTTCACATTTTCGTGAAAATATAAATTTTAATTAGTTCTAAACCATTTTCCTTTAAAAAAATCCTTAATCTTTAAATTTTCCATTTTTCTATTTTTTAAAATTTTTTAAAAGTAAATATCTATTTTTTATCGTTATAAAAGAATTTAAATGGAAACGGGAAACGTGTTAGAGAAGGGCGTTCTAGTAAATACGAAACCCGAACATTTCGCTGCTGGAGCAGTAGGGATTACGGAATAGGCTTTATTACTTAACTAAAATATCCCTGTGATGGTATAATTTAGAGAGGAAAGGTCGCAAAAGACAAACAAAACCGAAAGCAGCCGAGCTTGTTTGGTTTAATGTACACACGCCAGAGAAAAAGAGCGAGAAATAAAAAAAGATTATAGAAAATAGTCATAAACAAAGGAGAGAGAGACAAACGACTGGTCTACACTCAGGTGTTTAATGGCATAGTTTAGCCAAAATATTTTGGATCTTTCTCAAGTTGGGGAGACAAAAGGAGCCCTGCGATTATACAGCTTCAGAAGTCTCGGGGCCGATTTCACCTTCCGATATGCTGATGCCGCAAATCTAACGGTACACGACTTTCTCACTGGATGTGTGATGCGTTGCTGCTTATACTTTTTCTGTTGTTTTTGTTCTCTGTCTCTACCTTGACATAAACACTCTCTATCTCTTTCCGTCTGACTCGATTCTTTCTTTTCATTCTCTTGTTTTAACGTTTTCTTTACTTAGATCTCTCTCTCTCTTCCTTATTTGTTTTCTCTCCGGTGATAAAATCAGATCCGTGGGGGAGATATTCTACGCGCCGTCAGATGCCTGCACTTTGACTGAGTGCTGATCAGATACAGAGGAGCACCAGGAGTATTTTCTTTTGTAGATATGGGCCAGTGTTACGGTAAGACGAATCCAACTAACGAAAATGACGGCATAACCACCATCGTCGCTTCCGCCGAACGCAACCAAGCGGCATTTCTTCCGTCAACGCCGCATAACGGCGCAGTTCCGTCAGTTAAGAACACTCCTGGTCGGACTTCTTACCCCAGCCCCTTGCCCAGTCCATATCCTCACGGCGTCTCATCCTCCAGTCCGCTTCCCGGAGGCGTGACGCCATCTCCGGCGAGGGCTTCCACACCCAGGAGGTTCTTCCGACGGCCGTTTCCACCGCCGTCTCCGGCGAAGCACATAGCCGCTTCGCTTGCCAAGCGGCTTGGTGGCGGTAAGCCGAAGGAGGGGCCAATTCCGGAGCACGGAGGCGCGGAGCCGGAGCAACAACAGTCGCTAGACAAGAGCTTCGGTTATAGTAAGAACTTTGGAGCTAAGTACGAGCTCGGAAAAGAGGTAGGGAGAGGGCATTTTGGTCATACGTGCTCTGCGAAAGTGAAGAAAGGTGAGTTCAAGGATCAGCAAGTTGCAGTGAAGATCATTTCCAAAGCTAAGGTAACAATGCTTCTCTTAGTCGTTTTGATTATTTATAGCTCATTTTGTTATGTGTTTGTGTGGTTTTGATAGTTTTTTGGCTACAATTTGATATTTACTTTTGTCCTCCTAGTTTAGATTCTAATGGAAAAAGCTTTTCACTTTGCACTCAGTAGTTCGCTGTTGGTGAAGTATATATTGCTTCCAAGCTCATTAGCTTCTTGTTTAGGTGGATTGACTTGGAATTAGTTGAAAGCTAAATCGAGGAAACGTTTCTGTCTTAATTAATCAATTGATAGGGTTGGTTTTTTTAACTTGATAATTGGTTGTCTTAGAGTAACTGTTATTGGAAGTTGAAACTATGTTGTCTGTTGATGCTGGTGATGCAATAAATCACACTGAGTGAGCTTCCTTCTCGTCTGGGATAAATGGTATTAACCTTAGTTGTTATGTTGCTTCTAAGGAAATACATTGTCCATAAATATTCTTAGAAGCATAGAGATCATCAACTCTGTGCTTGTCGGTATCCGACAAAGATGCTGGAGATCTGAGAGGAATCTGAAGTATCCCAGTTTACATGCAACGTGTACATTCACGCATGGATGGACTTTGACGGCAAAGAAAGAATGATGCAATTATGATCATTAATATTAGGGAAGGTGGATACAGTAGTCAGTATCAAATAATTGTACAATTAATGAGTTGGACATTCTTATCTCAAATTGATAGATGAGTGAAGCCACATTGAAACATTCCCAATGTGTAGCTGAAGGCAGGTTATGCCGATTTTCATGATTCTGTGTGAACGTGGGTCACATGATTACTAATATGGTTCTTTTATTAGAACAGAACATGTTGGCAGGTATAAATCATATAATCATGTTTCCAAATTTATGATCTTTTTAGGCAACATAATGATTTTTCGACCTCTATATCAGCAAGAAATGTGATGCTGCTGGTTATGAAAAGAATCATGAACTCTGAAGAAACAATTTGGTAATCATATAGCAATAAGGTGGTTGCCTAATCAAGTCATTTTTAGCTTGTGCCAGGGTTTAGACCCCGGGGGCTTCTCATGATTTGTTCTTCTTATGTTTTTGTGTTTCCTCTTGTAAGGACCTGGATTACATGAAGCATGCGTACCCGCACATAAAACAAACACATGATTGGAGAAGTTGTGGCATTTTCCTATTAATAATCTTGCCTTGTATGCATTGGTTCTGTGCCAAACACGTAGTTCCTGGATCTCTCACTAAACATATTATTTCCTTTTATTTCAGACATGAATCTATGTCTGCTACAATATATTAAAGAAGCTTATAATGTGGATCTTACCATTTATCTTTAGTATTTGTATGTGTAATCTCTAAATACCAGCCATTGAGTTGGAATCTTTCGTATAATTGTGTTCTTACTTCATCGATTTTGCAGATGACAACAGCAATAGCAATTGAAGATGTTCGTAGGGAGGTGAAAATACTGAGAGCATTATCAGGACATAAGCATCTGGTCAAATATTATGATGCGTGTGAGGATGCGAATAATGTGTACATTGTTATGGAGTACGTCTTTTCTTACCTTCTTTGTCAACCCTCTTTCTAGGCACTAGATGATATGTTTGTATTCATTGTGTTCTCCTTGTCACCTCGAATTTACTGTATCGCAAGCTGGCTGTTCCCTCCCTTTTATCTGTAATAACACGTCAAATGTCCTATCAGACAGGAAACTTCAACCTTTAATATTATTGTTTCACAATTGTGACATCTTATTCATATTGGTTTGAGTTGACTTTCCTTCACTATTTCTTTCAGGTTGTGTGAAGGTGGGGAGCTATTGGACAGAATTCTAGCAAGGTAAAAATTGATGGAATTTCTCAAGTTCCCTTGACCTCTGACTTTTAACTTGTATGGTTAACACCATCAACATATACTGAAATACACAAGATTTAGAAAACATCTGTTCCATGGCTATGAATGTTTCTCGGATGACATGATGCTAATACAAGATTATTCTTTGCTGCAGAGGTGGACGATATACAGAAGAAGATGCAAAAGCTATAGTTGTGCAGATTTTGTCTGTGGTTTCATTTTGTCATCTTCAAGGCGTTGTACATCGTGACTTAAAGCCAGAGGTTTCCTCCTAAAACTTGATGGTTGATTGTTTCATCAAATACTGCATTTAATTTTAAATTCCTGAGTAGCTGATTGTTATTTTCTTCTCATCCATACTTACCCCTTTGCAGTCACTTGTTAATGATTTTATCTTCTTTTTCTTTGACAGAATTTTCTTTTCAGTTCTGGAAGTGAAGATGCTGACATGAAGCTTATTGACTTTGGTCTTTCTGACTTTATCAGACCAGGTAACGGTAAAAGGTTTTACAGACAGTTCCAAACTTTGAACTGCGATCCTGTTCTATATCTTGTACTCTTTTACCATTTACTCCAACTGAATATTTTGGTGTTTTGCTGACGTGTAACACGTGCAGATGAAAGACTTAATGATATAGTTGGAAGTGCATACTATGTTGCACCAGAGGTCCTTCATAGATCTTACAGCCTGGAGGCAGATATTTGGAGCATTGGTGTTATCAGTTATATACTATTATGTGGAAGCCGACCTTTCTGGGCACGGACTGAATCGGGAATTTTTCGTGCAGTGCTGAGATCTGAACCAAATTTTGATGATTTACCTTGGCCTTCTGTAACACCAGAAGCAAAAGACTTTGTGAAGAGACTCCTGAATAAGGATTTCCGGAAAAGAATGACTGCCGTCCAAGCCCTTAGTAAGTAAAACTTGTGTCCATGTAGTAGGTCAAACAGTGCTACCCTGATGCTAACTAATAACTCTTTCATCTTTTCTATTTCACTGTCTCCCGTTTCTATCCAGTGAAATTTTACTTAAATTCTTTCATAGGCTGGACCTAAAGAGCCCCTATTTTCTGACAATGCAGATGTTTGTGTTGTTAGGTCACTCACATACTTATGTTTTTGCTTCCCATGCTTTTGAACTAATTAGAATAATATGATGTCAGATCACCCATGGTTGCGGAATGATAGTCGTTCTATACCTTTAGATATATTGATTTATAAGCTTGTGAAGGCATACCTACATGCTACACCTTTCAAACGTGCAGCACTGAAGGTACTCTTTCCATAATACTGACTTCTATTATCAATTTCTTCAGAATGCTCCTTTTCTTTGATTTTCAAGTTATTATGTTACGCATATCAAATTTAAATGTATATGATTTTAGTTATTATTTTGGTGCACTAATTTACATCTTCTGTGAACAATAGGCATCCAACTATTGCTAATACTTATATAGCTCTTATAATTTGCTAATGTGACACATCAAGAGTTTTCATTTTCTCTTCCAAACTGGTGAAAACTAATGTCGATTTTTTGCATCAAGGTTTTTATTACCTTTGGGATAAGCATAGTCAATATTCTTCTAATCTGAATCTTAATATATCACTGTCTTGCAATGAAGTTAAATGTTGAACTATCAAGTCGGGTATGATTTGTATTTCTAATAGCCTTTTTGATGCATGCTAGTTTGATCAAACCCGTAGATCAATTTCTAGAAGTGAGGGATGATTTGATATGTAAAGTGCCTTTGAAAAGAAGTCTAGCATAAATTGTAACTGGTTAGCTTTGGTGAGCTACATAGACGATTTCTTTGACTTATTTAACAACTCTTACCAAGAAAATTACTAATCACAAAACTTACAGGAACAAAAAAGAATGGAGTGTTCTTCCTTACTGATGTGGTTTTATATTTGTGGTCTATTAACAGAGATTGAGTTATAGTTGCTATTATATGTGCAAATCATTGAACATGCTTTTATCCATAGGTTGTTAATATGTTCATAATCATTTAATTAGAGATAAGTTACAAAGATTTTATCTCACTTATCCTTTTTCCTTTCTTTCACTGTTAGGCTCTTTCAAAAGCTTTAACTGAGGATGAGCTTGTGTATTTAAGAGCTCAATTTGCATTGCTGGAGCCAAACAGAGACGGGAGCGTAACACATGATAATTTCAGGATGGTAATTAGCAATATTCTGCAAGCTGTTAATCTATGTTACTTTTTTTTATTGTTTGTGTTTATGGTTTTAATTTCCTTGAATTGCAGGCACTGGTGAGGAATGCAACTGATGCAATGAGGGAGTCAAGGGTTCCAGAAATTCTTAATCTCGTATGTCATCAAATGATTTCTAAAATCAGACCATTTAAAAATCAGAAAGCAATATTTCAATTTTTGTGCATTTTGAAATTTTCTTTCATTCTCTGTTTCTAGTTTTCTTTTAACATATGATTGTGAAATGAATCAATCTATCCTGACCTATTAGTTTTCGTGTGTATTCTTTGTGTTTCACCTTGTT
Source organism: Erythroxylum orinocense (assembly GCA_025531955.1). NCBI lineage: Eukaryota > Viridiplantae > Streptophyta > Magnoliopsida > Malpighiales > Erythroxylaceae > Erythroxylum > Erythroxylum orinocense. Next base: position 21,810,313 of record JANZLX010000009.1, read on the forward strand.
TTAGATGTGATTTTCTAGTTCTGTTGTGTTTATCTCCTTTACAGATGGAATCCCTTGCTTACCGGAAGATGTACTTTGATGAATTTTGTGCGGCTGCAATCAGTACCCATCAATTAGAGGCTCTCGAGGGATGGGAGCAAATTGCCTCAACTGGCTTTGAACATTTTGAACGCGAGGGTAATCGTGTTATCTCGGTTGAAGAGTTGGCAAGGGTATGCACTAGTTTTCTCTAGTTCTGCCTCTTACTTGTTTGCTGTTTAAACCTCATTGCACCTCTCTCATTACTGCAGGAGTTGAACGTTGGCCCTTCAGTTTATTCAGCCATCAAAGAGTGGATTAGAAATTCGGATGGAAAGCTTAGTTTTCTTGGATACACAAAATTCTTGCATGGCCTGACCCTGCGTAGCTCAAATACAAGACACCATTAATTAATTGTCTAGATTGAATTATAGTGCCTTTTTGCTTAATTTTTTACCTTGGGAAGAAATTTGTGGCATTTGGAGAATGTGGGGGTTTCTTTCTTTTTTAGGGATGGGGTACAGAAAAATGTGCATAAGTGATATGTCGTTTAGTTAAAAAGTATATTTTGAGGTTGTGCAGGCAAATTTTCAATTTCCTTATACTTTTTCCTTTCTTTTCTTTTCCTTAAAATTTTGTGTTTATTATCGAACCCCTAACTAGTCAATGGGAAGGAAATGTGGAGGACAATATGCTGTCTCAATGAAGCAATTTGGTCTCTTATCATGTTTGCTCCGTCCTTGGAATTGCTGTAAATTTGTGTATTTTTGTGTCTTGGGAGTACATGGACTTCGTAAGTAAAAGTTGTAACCTACACGGAGGAAACAAAAGAGTACGCCATTTCGTTCTTCACTTGTAGGCAGAGCGTTACTTGAGACAACCAAGTACCAATTTGGCAAAAAGGAGCAGGAAACTGAGCCGTGTCTCGTCAATTGAGTTAAAAGTGCACTTCACTAAGAATCACCTTTGCTGTATTGAATCGTACTAACAAAAACTTTGTGTTGGTGGAGTCAAAACATAAGATTAGACTTCTCAAATTCAACATGTCCGATAAGACTTCATTTCGCTTTTCGTCGTACTAGAAATGTCTAGTAGTTGTACAATTAGGAGATGGAAAAGAACCTGCCGTTTGTTAGTAGTGACAGCGAGTATTGCCACCATATAAAGTAATCAAATAATATGAATAATGGAAGGACGAATGGAACACCTTTAGCAAGCGTGGATAAAAGAAATTGTTGTCGAACTCTTCAACCCATAGAACAGTTGCTCATGTTTCTCGAGTGGATTCGCTTAGATGTGCCACAAATTTTATTCCTTTCACACTTTCCGGCCAAACTCTCGTCACGATTTCAGAAATGCACTAATGCTATCTACAATGTTTGAATTCAACCCTTTCTTTAAAAAATACATACAGTTCGATTTCTTCTTCCGACTTTCTCCAAATAATTTCCTGATGTACTAGAAACCGAAAAGTAATATATAAGCATACGGAAAAGGACAGCTCCTTATATTTAAATAATATTTTCATAATTTGGTCCTCTGACGTTCTCCAGTGGTGCTCCGTCGTTTTACTCCAAGCTTTCTACGTGATGTTTTAATTGTCACCCTTCGTTTTTTAGCTGCTCTCTGTCCTTATCCAGGTTTAAAGACCAAGTCAAATTCTTGTTGTCTATCATCAGGATAGCGCGTTCAAAAAAACAAACCAGATTACAAGATTGAGATTTCAAACACAAGTACAAAGGTAACACGGTGTCGTGCAGCTTAATTGACGAAATCAGAGACTAATCACACGATTAACTTTTCTACTTCTTCCAAGATTAAACAACCGTTTAAGTACTACCGAAGTCACAACTAAAGTTCTTCCCAAGGGCCACGGTCTATATTTGCATCATGCTTACTGTGGATGAATCCACACCTAATCCTGACCCCTGATAATTAACAAAACTATGCTCAGAGATATTTAACTGTTCAAAAACCTAAGCAGATATACTAGGAGTTTTTAGTTATGTAGAGTATTTCCAATGACTTGACACAAGTCACAAAACTAGGATTCGTGGATTACCGTATGAATCTTCCTGGAATTCACTATCCAGGATTTGAGTCTTCGTTTTCTTTTGTTTTCTCGCTTTTGATTCCGTTCCGCTGCCTTCTGTGAGAGATGAATGCTCATTTCCAAGAACGTCAACATGTCATTGGTACCAGAGAAAAGAGCGAATGCAAGTGTTTATCTGACGTGTTTTCCAAAGTCTTGAAGGTTCTTCTTGTTGATGATGATCGGACTTGTCTTGCGATATTGGAAAGGATGTTCCGAGTTTGTCGATACGAAGGTGCTCTGCTTACCTACTCCATTTAATAATCATGTTTCGTTCCTTTTCGCAAACCCAATATTTTTTGACGCGCGATTTAACGTTGCAAAGTTCTCACCTTTTCATTGTGTTTTGTATTTTTATTTTGCGTATCCATGGTAGTTAAAGAATATAAATATTCTATCATATTAAAAACATGTGGCTAATGAAATTTCAGTTACAAAATGTGGACTTGCAAGTGATGCTTTATCAATACTACGAAAGGACAAGAACAGGTTTGATCTCGTTGTTAGTGATTTGCATATGCCCGACATGGACGGACTTGAGCTCCTGGAGATCATTGGGTTAGAGATGGAAGTGCCAGTCGTCAGTAAGTATACACACGTACAGATTCTCCAAACCATTCGTGAATAATGATTTAAAACAGTCAACTTTATATGCACATAATGTGCTAATTCTGTGACTTACAATACCAGTAATGTCATCGGATGAGGAATTTAACGCCGTGTTCAAGGGCGTGGTCCACGGTGCTTGCGATT
>JANZLX010000009.1:21815992-21826773 GCA_025531955.1 Erythroxylum orinocense
AACTAATTGCTAGTATCTCTCCTTATTAATAATGTTTTCAAGTTGAATTGGTCTAAAATTTACACCAGTCTTAACAGAAGTATCAGCGGCCTTGCATCTTAGTAATATGATCTCATTAAAAAGGTCCAGAATATATTTCCTTTGGTTCACAAATATTCCATCCTTTGATCTAACAAACTCCATTATGAGGAAATATTTGAGAGGTCTAAGATCTTTAATCTCAAATTCTTTGGCTAATCTCTTCTTCGACTCTACTATTTTAGATACATCATCTCCAATTATGATAATGTCATCTACGTAAACAATAAGAATAGATAGCATACCTGTATTGGATCGCTTGTAGAACAATGTATGATCAGCTTGACTTTGGTAATAGTCGTAGCTTTTCACAGCCTTTCTAAATCTATCAAACCATGTTCTAAGGGAATGTTTTAGGTCATATATTGACTTCTTTAGCTTGCACAACTTATGTCTCCCATAGGTACCCTCAAATCTTGGAGATACTACTTACCTACACATATACATCAGTTAATTAATAATATATTAATCATTATTAATTACAACTGAATAAGAATAACAGTTAATGACTAATAATTAATTTATAAATAAAGTATAATTTCTTAAATCATTCGATTTATTATATTCTAATTACCATTATTAATCAATTATCACATTTTCATAAATCAATTAATAAATTACATTTTAAATAATGGATAATATTTTAATTACATGAAATTATATTTTAATTTACTAAATATTTATAATTAAATTAATTAAATATATTTTAAGAATATGTAATTAAAAAAGGAAAAAATTATTTCAGATGCATTAATATTAACTCATAAAGACTTCTTTTTCTAAACCTCTATTAAAAAATACATTTTTTACATCTAGTAAATGTAAAGTCCACTCAAAATTTATAGCTAAGGATAGTAATACCCAAATAGCATTTACCTTTGCAACAGGAGCAAATGTCTCTTGGTAGTTAATACCATATGTTTAAGTGAACCCCTTAGTAACCAATCTTGCCTTCATCCTTTTCACACTACCATTAGCCTTAGACTTAACAGTGAATATCCATTTGCAACCTACCAGCTTTTTATCTCTACGGAAATTCACAGGTTCCCAGGTTTTATTCTTCTAAAACGCATTTACTTCTTCCATAACAGCTGATCTCTAATCCATATCTTGAAGGGCTTCCTGAATGTTTCTTGGCACAAACATGTTAGTGATTTTAGAGATAAATGATTTATGTGTTTGTGATAGTTTCCTATAACATAGGTACTTTGATATGGGACGATTGGTGCGAGATCATTTCCCTTTTCTAAACGCTACGGGTAGGTAATTATCAGCAGAGAGATTAGTAGAAAATCACTAGAAATTTGTGGGTCAGTAAGTATAAATTGATCAGTACTAGGCACAATGAGGGGTAAAGTAGCAGAAGGGTTGTCTGAATTGTTCTTAGGTTTCTTCTCCGAGGGATTTGAGAGGCTATGCATTGTAGGCTATTCTCTACTTCTCAATTGAGTCTTCCTCTTAGTATAAACACAAAGCTCAGTATTTCGCTCCTTAGGAACGAATAGTAGTATTTCTTCCCCCATAGTTGAACTGGGGCTTCTTGGCATGGATAGTTTAGAAGTAGTATCTTTGGCTTCATTATCAAGACTTATATTATGATCAATAATGACAGTGGGTAGGGGGTTAGATGTCATGGCGCAAAAAATTTCTACTTCTTTAAAGTTCCTGCCCTAAAGCAATTTTTTTAAATGTTATAGGAATGTGACATCCATGGGGACAACAATTTTTTTAATTAAAGGATTGTAGCACTTAGAACTTTGTTGACTAGGAGCATAGCCAATAAAGACGAACTTTTTAACTTTTGGATCTAGTTTGGAGTTTCCTCTAGTTGAATTGTGAACATATACAGTACACCCAAAGACCCGAAGAGGAAGAGTGGAGTAAAGTATATTTTTAGGAAAACATTATTTAAACACATCTAAGGGTGTAGCATAATGCAAAACATAGCTAGGAATTCGATTAATTAGGTATGATGCAGTCAAAACAACCTCACCCTAAATGTATTTTGGCACATTCATTGTAGACATAATGGACCGAGAGACTTCTAGCAAATGTTTATTTTTCCTCTCGGCAATGCTATTTTGTTGAAAAGTGTTAATACACGTAGATTGGTGAACAATGCCTTTAGACTTAAGAAATCTTCCAAGGACTTCATTAAAATACTCAGTACCATTGTCAAAGTGAAGTATACCAATGCATGTGTGAAATTGAGTTTCAATCATGTTATAGAAATTTTGAAATAATTTGACAACTTTAGATTTTTCACATATCAAATAGACCCAATATAACCTAGTATGATCATCAATAAAAGTTACAAATCATTTTTTCGGTAAGGTTTTTAACACGGGATGGGCCCCAAACATCACAATGAATTAAGTAAAATGGTTTGAAGGGTTGAAACGATTTTGTAGGATAAGAAATTTATGACTTTTGGATAAAATGCAATGCTCACAGTGAAGTTTTGAACAATCCTCAAATTTAAATAAATGAGGTAATAGCCTTTTGAGGTAAGAGAAATTAAGATGTCCTAATCTTTTATGCCAAAGAAAAATATGTTCTTTAGCAGGAGTAGAACAAATACTAAAGGTATAAGCTTTTTTATTCTTTAAGTAATCATCAACGAAGTAGTAGAGACCATCTATCAACTTAACACTGCCAATCATCTTCCTCGAAGTTAGTTCCTAAAAGACACAATATGAGTAAAAAATGTAATGGCATAATTAGAGTCATGTGTTAGTTTACTCACAGATAGCATATTACGAGTTAGTTTTGGATCATGTAGGATATATTTAAGGCGGATATTCGAGGATAAAGTTACTGAACCTTTACCAGCTACAACAGAAAATGATCCATCTGCTATACTGATTTATTCATGGCCAGAACAAGGGTCACAAGTATGAAATAAATTAAGGGAACTGGTCATATGATCAGATGCTCCTAAATCAATGATCCAAGAAGTAAAATTATATGGAAAGGAACATAAGGCATTAAAATGACTACCAGTTTGTGTCACAGAAGCATTAGGAGTACTTTAGGATTCAGAATTAGGTTTCAGTAGCTTTAAAATGTAATCAATCTGCTTTTGAGAGAACTGTCTAGCATCCAACTCACGTGCTGATGGGATTTTACGTGATTCATAGTGAGTAGAAGGCGTTTTATTAAATTATCCTTCATACGATCCCTTCCAATTTGCAGGCTTTCCATGGAGTTTCCAGTATATTTAACGGGTAAGTCATGCTTTATTGCAATAGTCACTCTAGACCTGTGACTTTTCCTCAGTTTTCTTAGTATGACCAGTAGTATTCCTAGCAACTAAAGTTGTGTTTTCAATAGTAGGTGTAGGATTTTGTTTGCCAAGCATCACTAACCATCTACTTTCTTCACGTTGAACTTCTACAAAGATTTCTCCAATTGTAGGAAAAGGTTGTCTTCCAATAATCCTACCTCTAACCTCATCAATCTCAACATTAAATTCAATTAAGAACTTAAAATTTTGGTTATCCTCCATTATTTTTCGAAAATAGTTACAGTCCTCAAGGGATATCTATTCATAGTCATTAAACAAATCTAAGTCTTGCCACAAACGTTTCAAAGAATTAAAGTATTTATTAACACTATCCTCACCTTAGTGGATCTCACCCAATTTGAGAGTTATTTCATACACTTGGGACTAGTTTTCTAAATCAGAATACATCTGATTCACGTTATCCCATAACTCCTTAGCTGCGTGGTAACACATATATTTGGAGCTAATATCCTTCTCCATAAAATTTACCAGTCATATCATCACCATAGAGTTTTTAGCATCCCATTTTTTATATGTAGGATCGTCAGCCTTTTTGTCGCCAGTCAAATATCCAATCTTGCCTCCACCATGGATGTACATTCTAACTGATTAGGACTAGCGAAGAAAATATGGGATATTTGAGGAGGAGAATCAAAGATAGTATTATGAGGAGGAGGTGTTTGAAAAGATGGGTTAGAAGATTCACCAATATTGGACATGGTTGATGTAGATTGGTAAGATTAGAGATAGTAGGTAGTGGCTAGGGTTTAGGGCTGTTAAGGTAGTAGGATTAGAGATAATAATTTACGGCTAAGGTTTTTTAGGATTGTTCAGGTATAACTTTGATACCACGTAAAAATTCTGAACAATTTTATATTATTCTATCTTTGATGAATACATAGGTACAAGTATATATAGATATAGAGAGGGCTATTCTAGGAAACTAATATTTATGCATGATATCCTAATATCTGTATATAATATCCTAACTTATCTGATTTGCTAACTTTTAGGAGTCAATAATATCTAGGAGATATCCTGCTGGATATTTCCCAACATTAGTGTATGGTATTTCATCCCTGGTAAGGGGTTGGAAAAAGGTTAGAATCCAATTAGAGTGAAATTGATTTGATTTATTTGTTAGGGGTAAATGGTATGGTTGACATTTATCTGGAGTGTGTAGATAAACCAAAACTATGTTTGCCTAAGTTAATGTTACATGGTAATTGGTAAAGAAATGAGAGTGATATTGAAATGGATATGAGTTGTGATCCTAGTGTAAAAGGTAATGATGTTGAGATTAGTGATAATGGTGATTCTAGATTAGTGATAATGGTGATTCTGATATGAGTTCTCAAGCAGGAGTTAAATTGGGTGGTTCTATAGGAGTTGATTTAGGCGTTGAGGAATTGGGTGGTGAAGAGTTGGGTGGTGGTTAGGATATGAGTAATGAAAAAAGAGGTCATGATAGAGGTGAATTTAACTCGAATTTCAACATTAATGTTGAAGTAGATCATGACACAATGTATATCGACTCTTCTAATCTTGAAAGCTTCTAAGTCAATGATGAATATCTTAGTGGTGAAGATTCAAACATTGCTTTGAGGTGACCTAGTGAAAGTAATAGACATGTTTGTAGAGTGGTTAGAAGTGAATGAATGTTAGGGATGGTTTTTGACAGTGTCAAATATTTTAAGGAAGTTGTTGTTGATTATTAGTAGAAACAAGATCTAACTTGAGTTTCAAGAGGAATAAAGTGAAAAGAATAAGATATGGTATCATGGATGGCTATCCATTTGAGCTATATGCTTCATTTGATAGAAAAGACAAGTGTTTGGAGCTGAAAACTTACAATCCATAACACATATGCAATCCAACATAGAAGGTAAGGCTAGTTACATCCAACTTTATCATGAGATATTTCGAGGATAATATCCCAAACAAACCAGTCATTAAAATTAAGAAAATGGTTAAAGAATATAAAGAGAAACTATTTTTTTTTTTTGTAAATACCAGCATGTACAAGTACATAAGGAGGAAAGTACTTAAAGGAAAAGCAAAAGCAAAAGAGTATCATAACGAATATGAGAAACTTTATGGTTATATTTGTGAATTGAAAAAAAAAACGAATCCAAGTTCTACAGTAGAACTTTAACTTAGAAGAGAATAAATTGATATTCAAGAGAATATATGTGTGTTTTGATGCAATGAAGAAGGGGTGGTGGAAGAAGTTGTGACCAATTATTAGTGTGGATGGATGTTTTTTAAAAACAAAGTACCAAGGATAACTTTTAAATGCCATAGGAGTTTATGGCAACCAATACATCTATCTAATTGTATGGGCAATAGTTAAGGTGGAGAATATTGAGACATGAACATGTTTTATAGAGAATTTATCTAATAAGCTTGGAGATGGTGAAGGAATTACTATGATTTCTGATATGCATAAGGTAATTCAGCCAACTTAAAGTTATTTGTTACATCCCTATATGTCTATGAATGCTTTTAACTAGTTACCATTAATTTTGAGGACTTATGTGCAATAGGCATGATGTATTGCCTTTTGTTATGCATAGGATGTGTGCAAGACATATATCACAACTGGGTTGGGTTATGGAAGGGAAAGGATATAAGGAAAGCATTTTAGAACCGTGCCTAAGTAACCTTCCTCGAGAATTTGTTGACAGTTGATCAAACTAAACTAACTTGCATCAGGATGTGTACAAGACTTGTTTAAATATCCAAAGGAAACATAGAGTAGGGCTTTCCAAATCATTAAGTCTAAATGTTGAAATTTGGACATCAATATGAGTGAGACATTCATCTCTTAGATTTAGTGGCTATAGTTTGCCCTATCATTAATATATTGGATACTATTATAACCATGTTAATGTAAAGGCACTTAGACCTTAACGAGCAAGCTATGAGAAAGAACAAGGGGCATATCACTTAAGGTGATGAAAAAATTGAATAAGAATAAGGACGCAATAGGATGCAAAGTTATTCAGAATGGGGATAGGAAGTATGAAGTGACTGATAGAGATGACACACATGTTGTCTAATTCGGGAGGGAGCAGACTTATAGTTGTAGGGTATGAGAACTTTATGGATATCCTTACAATCATACAGTTATTGTATTTTCTATGCCAAACAACAACTAGAGACATATGTGGATGATTAATATCATAAAGGGAGGTTCATAGAAGTTTATAAGAATGTATTGCATCCAATTAGAGGGCAAAAATTGTAGCCACCAAACACTTATAAGTAGATGCACCCAACTTTAGAAAGAGTTATGTTTAACAAGCCTAAGAAAAATAGATGAAAAAAATAAGGATGAAACTAAACAAATGAAGCATCCTTGTAGGCTTCCACTGAAGGGGAAATTCGGAGTGTGTGGAAAAAGTGGCAAAATATTTTGGGCATCTACAGTCGAATATTTTGGGTATCTATAAAACTTACAACTAGAGTTTTTTTTAACTCCATAAAGTCATTAAATAACCGTTGAATCCACATAAGCATTGAATGCAAGTTGGAGAACTATTGTTAGTTGAAGGCCTGAAAAATGATGAATCTAATCCTAAGTGTTCCATTACTATAATATATGAAACAACATAACCAAGTAACAACATCAAGCATAACCATGGAAAAAAAACAACATGACCAAGGTAGGATATATTACAATGAGAGGCAAATGCCTAAAATAATGTCCAAAAAATACCAAAATTTGAAGAGGATAGTGAGAACGTTGCAAGCTTGCAATGAAATGTTGACTGTTTTGGCCATCATCCCAATATAAACTTTAACCAAATTACATGCACAACAAAATTTCATTCAAGACTATCATCTTCTTGATCTTACTCACAATAACGTGGTGACTAAAAACTGAGGATTAATGGAGATACTCATTGTCAAATGAACTTAGAAATGTAGTATTCTACTTATCATCCCTTTAAGAGCTTTGCACAGGAAACTATTCCTGGTAGAAAAGAAGAAGAGCAGCCAGAGACATGACATCCCTGGTGAGCAGAGAGTTTTCCTCTATACGAGTCGTTTAAGAGTTTATCATATAACACGAAAGCCAAGCCCTTTTATACAAGAAGATTAATCCAATAAAACCAAAAAACGTAAACAGCTGAACAAACAGTGAGAGTAAACTCAGAAAATATGGGAGAAATTACGAAAAAAGCATGCGCATGGGACCAAAAACACCAACAATGCCTAATGACAAATACGCAGCAAAGAAAGCAACCGGAACAAGAAAACGTGAACAGAAAAATACCCGAGCTTTACATGCGGATGAAAAAGTTAATCAAAAGATCAAGCGCTTATCAGTAAAAGCCTACGTATCGATATGAACACGACAAATAATCTCAAAAAGCACAAAAAAAAATTCAATTAAGACTTACTTGCGTGTCTTCCTCTCTGTTTTCTTCTTGCCACCAATGGCACGTCTCGTGTCAACGCTCAAACTCACCCAAACAACTTGAGCATCCATTATTGTAATGGCAAGCTTACAATTCTAGCAATATTCATTTACCACAATAAGCAAGAAGATAAAAAACGTATGATGTAAACAAGATTATGCTTCAAGTCCCAATAGTGTTCCAACCGCGTTAAATTCCAACTAGAAATGACATCAATCGACCAGAAAAAACAACCATCCAAGAGGCGGGACTTATAAAACCCCGTATCATCATCAATAATACGCATCCGGCTCACCCGACATCTATACTATTGAATAATTAGTAAATTTAGAGGTCAGAGTCATTGCCTGCTTCTTGCTCTCTCTATTGCTTTTTGCTCAGACCTCTCTTTATTGCTTCTCCCTTTTTGGCCTTCCCTCCTCCCTTTTTTAGGAATAATCTTTCTCAGGTAACAAAAGAGGGCTAATGTTCACTTTTTCCCTCATCGTGGCTGAGGCTTTAGCCTCACTGGAGCACCTTTCTCTGGGCCTCCTTGCATGGACGGAGAAGGGAGAATCTTCCCCTCTAAAGATAACTTCCCTACACTCTCCCACAAACTGATTTTGACTACATCTACTAGTGGAAAACAGGCTACAGCTGGGCAACCTTTGGACTTCTCTCATCACTACAATGCATTGAGAACTAAGGTTCAGTTCCAACCCAATAAAGGGGCACTCAAATACTACCCCATTGTGCTTCAAGATGGGGTTTTATCCTCATCGATTGAGTTATTGCAAGAGGGTGCGAAGGTATGGTCATCTGTATTAATCGAGATTTTTTAGACCAAACGTCCAGCTTTCCCTACGATGAACACTTGGGCAAAAGCTCAATGGGGTAAAAAAGGGCTTGAGAAAGTGATGCTAAAATTGTGGAGTAGGGGCCATGGCACTTCGATGATCAGCCCCTATTTATTCAGAGATAGAAATCGAGTATGGTTTTAGATCAGGGGCAAATTGATGTTATTCCCATATGGTTTCACTTTCACAATTTACCAATGGAATTCTGGATTGTGGAGGGATTGAGCTTTTTGGTTAGCTCATTGGGGAAACCGATGTGTATGGACTCTCAAACGACCTCAACGGAGAGAATTTTCTACACCAAATTATGTATAGAAATACCTAAGCAGGTGCCTCTACTGGATAGTTTACCTGTCCTTAGGCTCAATGATGATGGGAAATTGGTGAGAACTGATATTCATATCAATTATCCTTGGAAGCCCAATAACATCGCTAAACACTAGTTCCTACCAGGTAAGGGCTTCACAAAGAGGTGGCAGGATGAACTTGTGTTGTCTGACAAAACTAGTTCCCAGTTGAGGTGGGACAAGGCTGGAGAACCTGAATTTAGTGGTGAGGAAGCTACTCTTTCGGCTGGTTTTGGTGGGCCTTTGGCCCTACTGAATTGGCAGTTGCGGTTCACACTAATGGTTATGGACTCACTAGTTTAGGAGCTACTGAAATCCCTTCCCTTCTGACAGAGGATGATAAGATAGATAGTCACAAACAGGTCAATGTAATTACTGAGACTAGGACAACAATGAATGAAATTGTTGCTTCTACTTTTCCCCGATCTGACCAGAAAATTCATCTTGCTGATGTAAATGATAGCCTATTGTTATGTCTGGATACTAAGTTGACTCCTTCCAAACTTTTATAAACTCCGCAGATAAGCAACCCCCTGGATACACCTGGTGCAGAATGTGTTGTGCACATTAATCCTCCTGTTGATCTTAAACTGGACTTCGTTATCTTTGGTTGTTTGGATTCTAATGATACTGAAATCCACTCCACATCATTTGATGTTAATTTTCCATAAGTTCTAGATGATTTTAGAGTACAGTCTAAAAATTCTAAGCATAAATCTTCTAGAAAAAGAGAGTAAAACCTCAATTATCCAGGGGTCTCTCCCATCCATAGTAATCCTTGTGTGGAATCCTATGGGGTCAAAAAATCATTGGTGAAGGAGATGGTGCGGGATAAGAAGCCTTATGTCATAGGTCTTCTTGAAACTAAAATAAAAGACCACTCTCCCTCACTGGTTCAAAGTTTTAGGTACTAATTGGGAGTTAATCTCTAACCAATTCACACTATAATGGCACAAATATCTATCTCTATAATAAGGAACTGATCGGAGTTCAAGTTATGGAAAATACTGGTCAGCTTATCCATCTTCAATGCCAACTGCATGGTTTTAGTTCAGTTTTTGAATTAACTCTTGTGTATGCTTCAAATTTTGGCTTTCAAAGACAAAAACTCTGGATGGACTTGGAAAATATTCAGCTTCGAATCTCTCATCCTTGTCTTGTGGTGGGAGATTACAATTGCTCTCTTAACTCAGGTAAAATCGAGGGAGGTCATCAATTCAATCTTGGACTGACCAAAGAATTGTCCAATTTCTTAATATGGATGGACTTGGTGGATCTTAAGTTTACTTGACGATTGCTTACTTGGGTCCAAACAGAAAAAAGAGAATCTATACCTCTTACAAATTTTAATGCTAAACAAATAAATGTGGCTTCAATACTTTAACTAAGTGACTACTTCAGATTAATAGAAGATGACCTTTCCAGGTAAATAAGTGCAGCCTATGACAGTTAACTCTTGCTATGATTCCAGGGAAACGTGAAAAGATAGAAGAGTGAATTAGTTGTCCGAGTAAAAGTGAAAAGCAATTAAACTTGAATACATTTCAAATTACACTAAATATTCAACTAACAAGATCCCGATTCTCATTAGAAATCAAAGAACTGCAAAGGTGGTGTTTGACAGAATAATGGGGAAACATCTTCTCTGTACATGTAAACATCAAATCTAACAAGAAATAAAAGCTACATCTACGGATGCAGTTGTCATCTACTGCTCTTGGTGATCTTCGACAGGTGGAATCAAAACAACCAGAGCAAAACAGAGCTGTCCTTCTTGTCTGAAAGACCACAACTGAATGACGTTTCC